>JAAAKG020148402.1:0-10260 GCA_010014905.2 Druon quercuslanigerum | reverse complement strand
AATAAAAGAGTGGTATAGGCGGTTCAAAAGTGGCCGCACATCTGTTGACAGTGATCCTCGTTCTGGCCGACCTTCGAAGGGTACATCGTCGGATAATGTCAAACGTGTGCGTGTCGCAGTTAAACAAGATCGTCGTTTGACTGTGAGAGAACTAGAAGATGAACTTGGAATACCAAAAAGTACTCTTTGGCGAATTTTAACCGAGAAAAAACATTCGAATTGAAATCGCTCACGACAATTTGGAAATGATCAATAGTGATGAAAACTTTAGTAAAAAGGTTATTACTGATGATGAAACATGAGTTTATGGTTATGATCCTGAAACAAAACAACTATCTTCGCACTGGAAGCTTCCATCCGAGCCTCGGCCGAAAAAAGCCCGTCAAAGTCGAAGCAACATCAAGTCAATGTTAAAGGTTTTTTTCGATTATGAGGGCGTTGTGCATCACAAATATGCTCCTACAGGCCAGACGATCAACAAAGAGTACTACGTTGAAGTTCTGAAAAGATTGCGTGATGAAATCAGGAGAAAACGATCGCCACTTGGGGAAACCGGTGACTGGCTTCTTCATCACTACAATGCTTCGGCGCACGCATCAAACCTTTTGCAGAAGTATTTATTAAAACACAGTGTTGCGCAGCTCCGCCAGCCTTTCTAGGGTGAGTCGGCGTACCCCTTCCTCGACAGATGGCTATAGGTATGCCAGTTGGTCGTGTGTCTAGCGGGCCCCCGAAACGGATACATGGACTCAGGATGGCCTCGATCTTCTAGCTGCGAGTATTTTTATAGTCTGGTGGTCGGTCGTCTGGTGGGGCACACAAGCGCGCTGATGTGTCTCGTGAAAGTGGGGGGTCACGTGTTTGCTTCGTGCCTCGTCGATTGAAGACGGGTGGGTCGAAGGGATGTATATATGTATATGTGCAACGAGCAGCGATACAGCTCGTTACAAGACTAAAAGATGAATGCGTCAACTCACCATAAAGAGTTCGACAGTTCGCGCGCGAACTCCGGATACGTTATCATATACTTAACAAGTCAAAGCTGCTGACCATCAGGCAGCATATTGTTGAGAGAATACGTATACTATCTGACGCCAAGACAAGCCTAGAGAGGAGAGAGAGATGGGTCATAGAAAACCAACAGTCTTTTGGAAAGAAGTCTATGAGGTGCAACATAGATTGGACGAAGACTGAGAGAACATAAATAGCTTCAAGGAGCTGTGTGATGCCCTCATAACAACACCTGAGGAAGAATGCCCACCCATCACTACCGAGAAGGTGAAAAAAGTATTGTGAGCTATGAAGAACTATTCCGCTCCAGGACCATATGGTATCAAGACCTTCTAGTGGAAGAAGTTTCCTTCAACCCGCATCTGGTCCGTATTTTATCCTTATATTTTAAGTCGGAAGAGCCAATTCCGGAGTGGCTCGTGAAAGGGTGCACAGTACTCTTGCCGAAAATGAGCAACTCTCCTGACCCAAAGAATTACAGTCCAATCACTTGTCTGCCCACACTATAAGATATTCACAGCTATCTAAATAATAGTATTGTTAGGACAATCGGGCCTGTGTGGCAAGAAATGTATGAAAAACCCGGCCTAAAGAAAGGCGTAGCAGGATGTTGGGAGAACAACACCGGGAACGACCTACATCCAATGACGCAATGCGGCACTAAGAGTGCTTCATTACCATCTTTGTCGCTCTTACGGCATTAACCTTAATATCGCTCTGCTAAGCGCTCCTAGGGAAATAGAGTCAATTGTGGAAAATGAGAACTGACGCATATACTGGAACTTTATATTCTCGACAATTGTTTCTATTGCACATTCGAGTACTGACATAGTTCTCCATGACTTCGAGGAGTGCATCACGTTCGTTGTCGAATTTTCGGCACAAGCTGACAAAAGCATCATGTCCAAGAAGAATGAAAAGAAAAAGAGGTATAGAGACATTGTAAATGAGTTGCGACGATTGTACTTTGAATATTCTATTAAATTAATCGTCCTTATCATCAGTCCTCTTGGAGGGGCCAAGCTTTTACTGGTTAATAGCCTGAAAAGCATCCCTGCGTGTGAACAATATGCTAAAAGACTTGCGGGTAAAATACAGAAGGCAGTCGTCCTTGGGTCGCTCCGTGTCCGCAGGTGGCACAAGACTTTTACCGGATAGTCGTACTGATTCCGTCACAGATTGTAACCACCTCTCTCATGGTTGTCCTTATGGCAATTTTTTAATTAAATATATATATATATATATATATATATATATATATATATATATTGGCTTGGAAAAAATACTCGCAAATTTCACAAAGGAACATGATAAAGGTTCCGATGTGTAATCAGTCCGAGCCAAGAAGTGTACAGGTACACTAATGAACCTGGAAGCGTTACCAGCAGGGACCAAGGAGGAGGCCCTGCTCTTAGTCTCTCTCTGCGCGGGGTGTAGGGGTTAAGGAACAGGGAAGGAAGGGCAAAGAGACACTTCACCTTGCTGGCGAAGAGCACTTTCATGCTCTTCTCCCGGTCACTTGCCGATTGATTAAAAGTTTGCCATAAGGACAAACGTGAGACAGGTGGTTATAATCTGTGACGCAATCAGTACGACGATCCGGCAAAAGTATCGTGCCACATGAGGACATGGAGCGACCCAAGGACGACTGCCTTCTGCCTGTTAAGGACGATTCAAAAGTTAAAAATTTAATTTTTACCACAAAATGACATTCGACCAAATGTTCCATGGGCACAACTAATTGAAGGATTTTGTGTGATGCTTTCACGTAAGGTTAATGAAAATTGCTGGGCATTTTAGCACCAATTTTTATTACTGTGGGCTAGACGTGTTACATGAAGGAATCGAATAAATATGACAATATTATTTATAGTTTTCATTTGCCTATCCTACAATTTAGTTTGTCCTGGAGCATTTTTTTTACTCAAACACATAATCTTGTAATCTTTTCGGTGGCTTAACTTGTCTGGAAATTCTACTGGTCGGTCTCATTGTTTCTGTAACTCCTGTTGACACGTTCTCGTCAGGTGCTGTTTCCGTATGTAAAACTTTGTTCGGCTTAACTGATAATTTGGCAGATTTTTCCACACTTTCTGGATCGGATTTATCACTTCCGCTGTTAAAATCATACCTCTCTTCTATTGATGTACGACGCCAGATCTTAAATTTATGCACTTGGGCTGTAGTGGCGTATAAGCTTCTTGGAGCTCCTTCATGTATGGTAGCAACCCTGTAGATACTCCCAGGCAGTACCGCGATTACAACGAGGCGACCTCAAAATTTATGCGACAACTTTCGGGATTTTCCCTTAGACTCTTTGGCTGCCTGAATATATAAAATATCATCTGCTTGAAATTTTACAGCTTTCAAGCGCTTTTCATTGTAATGATTATTGTAACGTTCCTACCCTGCACAAATTTTCCCTATAGCTTCTTCATGTAGAATTTTTGGTCTGTAGTATTCTTCTTCCTTGTTCAATTCTCTCAATGTTTCTTCATATTAGCGGGAAACATACCCATACAAAAGTTTAAATGCACCCGTAACCATGGTAGTCTTTGGAGATGAATTCAAGTCCCGATGAATATAATTCAATTGTTTGTCCCAGTCGCGACCTTCATTACCTTGTCTTTGTCTTCTACAAGGAGATTACCTTGCGGGTGTCTATATCAATTTAGAGTGTGCCGTGTATCCTGCTCATTGCAGAATTTTCCAAACACACCTGAGATAAAACACGTTTTCGTATCTTGAATAGCCTCCAGGATTGTGAACTTCGTTAAAGTATCGTTAAGAATAAAAACTTACTTATTAACTCTACTCGAAGCGGTGAATGGTGCCACACGGTTCATGTGAATTTTCTGGAAGGGTCTCTTCTGTAGAGGAACTGGATGCAGTTCTCTATACTATCGTGAAGTTCTTGACTTTGTTAAGATGAATGCAATCATTAATATTCTGTCTAGTGTATCTACTTATCGAAGGAAAATAATAGAAATGGCTGATTTTGTATACGTTTTGCACCAGATCATCGTCAATATATTGATACATCATAACTTCGTCGATTTCGTTCCCAAGGGTGAAAATCTCATTTAATCGATCTGAAATTTCTTTCTCGAATTCTTCGTTTTCAGGTAGCGCTCTCGACAAAGCATCACATGTGCCAACCGTAATCCTGCTTTTTGCACGATATCAAAACTGAAATTTAAGAAACTTCAGTTAGATTAAAATCCAAATTAAAAATCCTATTTACCGTCTAATAATCAAATTGATACAGACTCCTGAAAAAAAACAAGAATCCAACGACCAAATTTGGACCATAGCGAACAAACAAAAAATGCTCCTATTGTAATCTGAAAGAAAGTTTGAAACAAAAATTTCGCACGAAAATAAAAAAGGGAAAGAAAACTGAGAAGGCAATCAACCACAACCCCTTCTTTCTTTTTTCTTACTTTCGTCTTTTTTATTGTTATTAATATCAAATTTAAATGAAATAAACATTGAGAATAAAAGAAATAATAAAAATAATGTTATGAATGTTTCGGTACTCATACAGTACCCTTTTAATTGCAAGAAAAATATAAACAGCTATGAACGAAGAACCGGTGCTTAAAGCACAGGTTTTAGCAAAGAATGAAAAAAAGGAAGGCGATGTGGTTGGTTGCCTTCTCATTTTTCTTTCCTCTTTTTTATATTCGCCCCAAAATTAAAAAAAAAATTTTGTTCAGATATCAATAGGAGACTTTTTTGTTTGTTCGTTTTTGTCCAAATTTGGTCGTTGGATTCTTGTTTTTTCAAAACTAAATTCGTTGAGTAGTTTGAATCAACGAATGACGTGCGCGTGTTTAGTTTTATTTGTATTGAGGTAGAGTAATGCTGCGCAATATGTAACGATTTTAAAATGGATATTAATTAACAGAATTCTTAAACGTGAGATTGCCCAGATTATAGCTGGCAATTCCAATTTTAATGTGTGAATATCACGTAATACATTGCTTGTCTGGTGGCTAATAGCATAAACACGAGTCGATGAGTCCGTTCGCCTTATGGGAATAAAAGTCGCAAGAATTGGCTCGGACGACATTATGCGTTTAATTTCGGTGAAAGCTTTTTCAGATCAGGTGAAACCTGACCCGAAATCAGTATGTAATAGAGGTAAAATAGCGCTTTTTGGCACATATGTTTCATCAGGTGTGATTAAAGCTGTCATTTCTCGCGCTTCTTTAGTTAAGGGTACTAGTATGTATCCATTTTCTAGATCTACATTTATAAACAAAAAACTATCTCCTAAAATAGCATGAGGATCGTGTAGATCAGGCAGCGGGAAATTTACTCCTTGGGTCTAGCGTACGACAAATCTGTATCAGTTACTATACCTACATCTTTCTACTTACGTACAATTTTTTTTTATCTCGTCACATGCGACATTATTGGAGCAATAGGGGCTATAAGAGAAGGGTCTACTACCTACTTCTTGCTCGACATTCATGGAGATCATTTCGGTACATCCCAACTCTTGGAGATTTTTCGGCACAACATCTCTGTATCCGTTTAATAACTTAAAATGATCTTGTACTTCCTCTACCGGGCGGTTTTAAGCCACGTTGATTTCCTCTAGGTAGACAGGTTCAGGTTCCTTCAGTCTCATAATACCCGGTAAAGTTTGAAATTGCCCACGTTCGATAATTTCGGAGTAACCCACCGCCAGTTATCTTTTAACTAAGTTCAACATTGGCAGTTGGAACTTGCTATCACACAGGACGTTGATTAGGTTGATAGAGTGGTACGGTGTTTTGATCGAATTTAAGGTATTTGTAACGTTCACTGACTCCTCACACGGCACATCTTTCAGATCGGCACCTGCACTCTTTCTAAAATTTAACTTATCTCCGATTTTCAAATAATAAACGTAAATGCTATCCGTTAACGATCTTCCGATAAGAATGTCGGTGTTTAATGTGTCGGTCGGTACAACAAAAATCATAATATCGGGTACCTGCACACAATCTAGAGTAACTTCTGTTAACAACTTAGCAACCGAAGAATTAATTAAACACTTCGAGGCACCTTGATCAATTAATGTGGTAAACTCACCATTTTTCACTGTTACCTGTTTTAAGTATTTTCTTAAGGAATTACTTCCGGCACTGACCACTTTTTGCATAGTAATTCCCTTGGAGCTTTAGGGCAGTCTTTCGAGTTGTGGCCGAATTGGTTACAATTGTAACACATCAAGTCTCCTTCGTTGCGTAATGGTGGTTTGCGATCAGGATTTATTTGACACATTGATTTCTCAGATTCTGGTGTCGAACCCTTTTTTGTGCTTTCAGGTGGTTTCTTGTTGAACAGTCCATCCTCTTTCGTTCCTTGGATTCTCTACAGTCGTTAATTGTTCATTCGTTCATGCATTGATTTCTAAGATTCTAGTGTCGACCCTTTTTTGTGCCTTCAGGTGGTTTCTTTTTGAACAGTCCATCCTCTTTCGTTCTTCGGATTCTCTACAGTCGTTAATTGTTCATTCGCTCATTCTTTCAAATGTCCTAAATTAGTTCGTCCAAATGTAGCAGAGTTTAACTTTGTGCATACAATAAGTGATGAACGACTCTTGTTTTGACTGGACACAGTCGGAAGTTCTTCCCCACTTAATCGTTAATTTTTCGGAAACGATGAAAATCTTCTAAAAGGCCCTATTGAAATGTTTCCAGGTGGATATTTAATTCGATTTTAATTTAAACAAATGTAAAGCTCCATCACAGAGATGTGAATGAGCGGTTTTGAGCCTAATGCTCTGAGAGCATCGTTGGAGTCGGTCCATGCTCTTTACAATTTTAAGACAGTCTTGAGCATGTATGCTTTCCGTTTCACTGTAAAAAGTTAGCACACAATGACTGAGATCCAGCAAAACATGATATTTATCGGCCAAATGATATGAATTGGTATCTGGAGTTTAGCGCGAAGTAGTTACACGGTCCATTATTCTCTAAAAAGTTTCGTCGCATCTTTAATTCTCTTTGATCATCATGACCAACATACGTTCAAAAATAATAACTTCGGGTGCGGGTCGAGTACAATTATTTATTTGTAAAAGTTCATCGAAACTATTGCGATCGCTTCTTGGTTAAGAGCTGCTTAGGTTGAGGTTAGTTTACACTAACGGATTCATACTATACTGTAACAATGGATTCGGTATATTCTTATTCTGGTTCTGTATTAGATTTTCACACGTCCTTGATCTATTGCGTCGCAATTTACTCAATCATGAGTCATTCCCCAATTGACGGATGCGCGTCCCTTCGCTATCGCGATTCAAAATTTAAGCGTTTTATTATGCCGTATCACATGTTGTATTGAACTAGATTGCATGTGAATCTTTCGAATTCATCCGTTGGTGGATTTTCATTTCCGTCATCACTCATTTTTTATTTATTTTTTATATAAATAAAGTTCTCAATAATTTTCAAAGGTGTAGATAAGAGGAATTATGAATCTCCTTTGTTCTTGAAACTTCTCTATGATTCTTGCACGTGTTAAAATTCGAAAAGAAATTCACTAGAGGTGTGCAAAAAAATTTGATCCGACATTCGATTCGATCAATCACGGATCGAATGTCGGATTTTCGACATTCGATCGACACGCCGGTCAAATCAAAAAATTCGATCCAATCGTAGCGCGGATCGAATGTCGGTTATTCGACATTCGATCGACGGGCTGATCGAATCGAAAAATTCGATCCGACTGTGGCACGGATAAAATGTCGGATTTTCGACATTCGATCAGTGGGTCGATCGAATCGAATTAATCGATCCGAAGATGGACGCAGATCGGATCGAAAAAATCACATTCGATCCGACCCAACGCACACGTCAAAAATTCACGATTCAATGTCAAACTCAAAATAACTTTTGAATAAAGATCTGAGTTACTAATGAACTACATGATTGAATTGCGCATAAGTCACGTCTGTGCCTTAAAAATGTAACGATTTCATAATGAAACATTTAAAATTGCGTTAGTTTTGGTAATCAATTTTTATTTTTTGAAATAATATTGAAAGACATTTACATAACCTTTGCTTCAAGAAATACATAAATAATTCAAAAATCAACTTTTAGTGATAAAAAATTCAAAAAAACCTTTTAAATTACCCCCTTTATTAATAAATACAAATTTTCTTCGCACAGAAAACGAATTTCAAGAGAAAACGCGTTATCGCCGATCTGAAACGGAGCTTCATCAATTTGGTTAGACAGAAGTCATTCTTTATTATTGTAATTAAGATTAAAATTAAATTTCAAAGTAATTGGTGGTATGATTTCGGCTTTAACATGTGAGTTAATTGAATTCCAATAGTTATTAATTAAAGCAAACGTAATTTGCCAAATCCTCTAATGTGTCCCCTAAGGGTTTACATTTTTCTTGTCCCTTCTTCTCAATCCTTTACACACCTTCCACATACTTACTTTGTGGTGGGAGGGGAACCTACGGTATAAGGTGGGTTCCGAACCACCAAGAGCAACAGCCTTAAGCACTTAAAGAAACTTTTTCTCTAGAGGTATCGGTCCCACGACTCTCCGGATATGAACAACTCATTTTCTAGACTAGTTTTCACCGCATGGGCCACCGAGGCTCTTCCAGAGTGCGAGGCGGGAATCGAACCCGCAAGACGAGAGTGGGTCCAAAGCCTGTGCTTTAGCCCCCACGACCATCGTCCCACTTCTAAGAGTCCTTATTGTTTATATTAGTATTACTACCTATGTACAACATTTACTAGTGAAGAATAATAAAAGATTATTAATTTAACTTTTTTGGTCAAATAACAAAGTTTAGTTAAATGTGGAAAAAATTATTGTTTTTTGCGATCGAAATATGTTATTTTATTTCCGTGGGAAATAATTAGTGTCGTTTCAAATGTTTCAAAATCTCAGCAACAAAAAAATAATAAAAAACTCCGTATGTTTTCGACCGATTTTTGAATATTTCTTGTATCGCGACTCTTTCTAAGTTCAGATTTTTTTGCAGTGTACCTTTACATACAAATATGTGTGTTTTACACACACATAAAATAAAAAGACGAATTTTGAACATAGTAAAAATGAATTTTAAATTGAAGCGATACATTTTCAACAAAAATTAATTTTTAACAAAAGAGTTTATTTTTTAACCAGTTAGTTCAGTTTTTAACTTAAAGAAGATGAATTCATAACGAGCAATGTAAGAAATTTCTATTGTAATTCAGAAATATTTTTTTCTTTGAAATGCTACTTCTACTCTAAGAACTACTTAAAGTACTTTCTTTATTTAACATTTAGAAGAGGAAACTTTCATCACGTGTCAAAGTCTGACTTGGAAGAAGGATTTTTAATATCCCTTTCTTCTAAATCCGATTTATAATTCATTAAAAAATTCCTGTTCCATGTGAAAAATTCCCTGTTCCAAGTGAAAATTTCTCTGTTCCAAGTAAAATTATATTTTTTTACCGAAGCTTTCTGTCCTCAAATAAAACCCATAATTAATTCTGCAATTCCGCGAAAAAAATGAAAATTCTTTCTCTCTGTTACGTCATGAGACAAGCAGGGAGGATTATTTTAGAGTTTTATTTTCAAAATCTTAACCGAGCGGTAGGGAAGGATTTTTAATGTCGGATCCCTGTCCTGTCGAGAATAAATCGCCCACACTCGTAATTTTCTTTAGAAGAATGCTGATAAGGTGGAAAAGAAGAAAAACAGAAAATTATTTGATTAAAATTTAAAAGACAAACTCACGTTTATTGTATTTTGTGAACAGGTTCCCACGAATCACAAGGATGATCTGCCCTGGAGGAATCGCCAGAATGATAAATGGCTTAAAATACCGGAATTACTCATGTAGGGAGTTCCGGGCAAACGAACACTCGAAACACTGAGACTGGCCGCGAATCAAAAGGTCGCCGACGGAGGCCCAAAAGAAGCTAAAAGCTTGACATAGGGAGCAATCATTGACCCTAATTCCTAGCTCAGGCAGAGCGTCTGACCTAGGAAGAGGACTTCGACTCCGAAGCAAGTCGAAATCTAAACTGATTTTTGGTTCCAAAACTACCAGTTCGGTGTCCGCAAATCGCCCGTTGCGACCTTTCTTCAGCTTCCCGAAAAACGTACCAAAGGGCTGTGCCTTTCTTAGCTCTCAACCAATTAGAGGAACGGGGGTGGGTTTGAAGGAAAAGTGGAAGGAAAGTGTCGTGGGTGGTAGAGAGGGAAATTTGACCGTGGGACCTTGCCCTTA
>JAAAKG020148401.1:0-10260 GCA_010014905.2 Druon quercuslanigerum | reverse complement strand
GTTAACAAAGACATGGATTTCCAACTAGATAGTTAAGTTTACAAATAAAAAAGATGAATTGTCTGCGAAAAATGGTTAAAGATTAATCATTTTAATTGAAAATTTATCGCATTAATTGAAAAGTCTAATATAATATAATTTTTTTAATTTTAAATTTTACATTTAATTTTATTTTGTTAAAAATGTATATTTTTGTAGAAAATTTAGATATTCCAATTTAAAATTCATAATTTCAGTTGAAAATATATTTCTTTGGAAAAAATTTTATCTTTTTGTTAAAAAATTAAACTATTTTTAGTAGAAACTCATTCCTTTCCGTTAAAATTGGACTATTATATTTTTATTTTATAATTCACCTTGTTTGGTTAAGAATATTATTTTTATTTAAAGAATTTTTTCTTTTTTAGAAAAATTTTTATCTTTTTTTAAACTGCAATAGGAATATTTTAGGGTGGTTGTCCAAATTTGGTCGTTGAATTCTTTGTTCTATTTTTAGAAATTCTGCGCATTAACTTGATTATTGGACGTTCAATATTATTTAAAATTTGATTTTAATCTCATTTAAATTTCAAAAATTTAAAAAAATTTATTATACAGTTGAAAATTTAATTAATTTGTTACAAAATTAATGACCTTATTTAAAAATCATTCTTTTTCACTGAAAATTCAGCATTTTGGTTAAATATATTTAACTTTTTAGTTGAAAATTACCTTTCTTGTCGAATGTTTATATTTTTTGCTAGAAATTTAATTATGGTTTAAAAATTTATTTCTTTGGTTTCAAAGTTAATTATTTGATTAAAAATTAAGTTTTTAAAATCAAAAATTAGTTTGGTAACTTCAAATTTAACTATTCTATTTTTGGCTGAAAATATATTCTTTTGGTTTTAAATTCATGTATTTTTCGTAGAAAATTCCCTTTTTTTTGAAAATTAACTCTTTTTGATAAAAAATTTATGTATTTGTCGAAAAATAAGCATTTTAGTTGAAAATTCATCAACTTGGTTTTAATCGAAATTTCTAATATTTCATATTTGCTCAAATAAAAATTTGCTTGACAATTTGTTTTTTAAATGAAACATTCCAATTTTGGTTAAAAATTGACATTCTTTGACTTTAGTTAAAAATTCAACCTTTTGTACACCGTTTTCCGTTCCGTTTAGATATAATTATAAATCACAAAAAATTTAGACTTGGTAAAGAATGATAATATTTCAATAAAGTTATGTAATTGATCATTTAATTAATAAAGATATGTAATGATTAATAAACGGCTACCGTATAGGTTTCCTTATTTCTAATCAGGCGCTGGCCGGGAAAATGGAGAGGGCCTGACTAATTCTGTAACGCTGTTTTAGTCAGGTTCTAGCTGGAACATCTGAGCAGGCCCTAACGAGAGTGCCCTTTTAGAGTCCTATTTAGTCCCATTCAGCCACAACCAGTTTTTTCTAGACTACAGATATTTTGATAGGGGCCCAATCTAATTTTTTCTGCACTAGATATGCTGATAGGGACCTTATCGGAAACCAACTTCAAATAAGGAAAGATGGGAAAATTCCCTTATTCAGATTTAGACAATTTAGAGAACAAGTCAATGAGAGCTATTGTGAAAGTACGTCAATGCGGAGTCCATTATAAAGCTGAATTGAACTCAAGTTAACTTGAATAATCTGCCCCACGCTTGATTTTCAAATTCACCCCAAGGACCTATTGTCGCTTTGAATAATGTGCTATTTTTTCTTCACGTAGTGATACTATGCACCCTATATATTACGCAAAGAGCATTTGCTCGTTTTTCCCTTCTGAGTAGTTTGTAAAAGCAACCTTATTCTTATACTTCCCTTCTACTTAATAGAATTACGACTTTTTATAAATGACGGATAGTAAATAGGATCTTAAATTTCTGATTTATCCTGCCTAAATTTTTTATATTTTTTATATATTTTATATATTTTTTTATATTATATAATGTTTTGACGATTTTCTGCGTCCATGCAGAAAATACTAAGATCCCCCCCCCCCCCCCACCTTAAATCGTGATGTCATTTATGGAAAAAAGCTTTAAAGAGGACTGCAATATCTGAAGAAATTTTTCACTCTAATTGTTTTAAACTAATCAGCGCCCAACCTGTACCAGACCAGACTGTCATGATGATATAAAAAAAGTATTTTTTCGATAAGGTGAATTTTTAAATTTTGATCGTTTGAGACACGCTATAAATTAAAAAAATATGTATTTAAAAAAATTGGATAGCTTGCCAGCGCCAGTCCTGGGCCAGATCAGACCTTTCCAGACTGCAACTGTTTTGTGAAAAATTGACCTGATTTTTGTTGAAAACTTAACTGTTTTGATGAAAATTCGACTTTTAGATTAAAAACTTAACTATCGTGTTAGGAAATTTATTTCTCTGTAGAAAAATTTAACTTTATTACTGAAAATTCGTTGTGCTTTTTTAAATTAATTTTTTTAAATTAATTTTTTTTGAGTGTAAAATTCATCTTTCTTAGTTGACCAACCAAGTACTTGGTTAAAAAGGCATGTAATTTGTTAAAAATTCATATTTGAAGTGAAAAATCATATTTTCTCCTGCAAACCAAACCGAATATTATATTGTAAATTTTTAGTTATTTTTTGGTAAGTGATGCATCATTTTAGCTGAAAACTTAACTATTTCGTTAAAAACTCGATTTTTATCGGTAAATAAATTAATTTTTTGATAAGAACTATAAATATTTTTGGTTAAAAATTGATTGTTTTAGTTTAACTCATGCTTTTGGATGAAAATTCGATCATTTGGTTGAAAGTGAATATAGGTTGTCAAACATTTAACAATGTGGAGAAAAAGTTATTTTATATTGTTCAAAAATGACCATTCACGTTATAAAGTTACCTCTCAAAGCACAAAATAAACCTACTCTGGTAGAAAATTTAACATAACTGAAAAAAATGGTTTGAAAATGTTAATTTTTAAATTTTAGTCACCTGGGAAAATGTTTTGTAAACCAAAAAAAGTCCTTTAAGTGTAATATTTTCGTAATAAATTTTAAAATAGCATGTGCGTCTAAATTGAAATGTATGCATAAAAATTGAAAATGTAAAACGGAAAATTTCTAATGCAAAAGATTTCCTAATTACGCATTCTAAACTGAATGATACCATAATTCAAAAAGATAACAATTAAACGAATTATTTGACAAATGGTTATAATTAAAGCTGGAAGGCTTTTTTAAAATAAAAATTTGTAAAATTCCCGGTCAAAAAATAAATAATTAAAACATTTGTTTGATTTACAATAAATGTTTGCTAATTTAAATGGAAAATTTTCTTAAATTAAATAAATATTTCGTTCCTTCAAGCCAAATATTTCCTGGAATTAAAGAATTTCTGCGTCCATGTAGTAATGTCAGCACGTGTAGAAAAATCTTCTGGCGCAGACCCGGCCCAGACCAGACTGTGGTTTGCAGTCTTGGCGCTGGTCCGACTAGAACTCCTTTTTTTTTTAATTTAAAAAAAATATTATTTTTTACTATAATTGTGTAATTAGCTGATCAGCGCTTAACCTGTACGAGATCAGACGGTCATGATGATATAAAAAACGTATCGATAATGTGAATTTTTTTAATTTCGATCGTTTGAGACACGCTGTTATTTTTTGTAAATATGTCTTTGAAAAATTGGATAGCTTGTCAGCGCCAGTCCTGGGCCAGATCAGACCTTCCATACTAGAGAGTCTAGATCATGCCAGATCTGGGCCACACCCGACGCCAGACTGCCATAATATTCTTCTACACAGGAGTATTCCGGTGTAATCAACTCGTAAACGAAAGTAATTCAATTTTAATCCGCCGTGATCCATTTGTAAACCGGAGGAATCTACAGGTGATTAGAGTAATCCAGTTCTAATCTAGCATAATACAGTGGTGTCCCAAGTAATCTACTTGTAACCTAGAGTGATCCATCTAAGTATAATGGAGACTAATCCACTCGTTCTCCGGAGTAATTCAAGTAATTCGGAGTAATCTACTAGTTCTCCGGAGTAATTAAAATAATTCGGAGTAATTCACTAGTACTACAGAGTAATTCAAGCAGTTCGGAGTAGTCCACTAGTTCTCCGGAGTAATCCACTAGTTCTCCAGAGTAATTCAAGTAATTCGGAGTAATCTACTAGTTCTTCGGAGTAATTAAATTAATTCGGAGTAATACACTAGTAGTTCGGAATAATTCACTAGTTCTCCAGAACAATTCAAGTAATTCGGAGTAATCCACTAGTTCTCGGGAGTAATTCAAGTAATTCAGAGTAATCTACTAGTTCTCCGGAGTAATTAAAATAATATGGAGTAATTCAATAGTACTACAGAGTAATTCAAGCAGTTCGGAGTAGTCCACTAGTTCTCCGGAGTTCTCCACTAGTTCTCCGGAGTAATTCAAGTAATTCGGAGTAATCTACTAGTTCTCCGGAGTAATTAAAGTAATTCGGAGTAATCTACTAGTTCTCCGGAGTAATTAAAATAATTCGGAGTAATTCACTAGTTCAACAGAGTAATTAAAGCAGTTAGGAGTAGTCCACTAGTTTTCCGGAGTAATTCAAGTAATTCGCAGTAATCTACTAGTTCTCCGGAGTATTCCACTAGTTCTCCGGAATAATTTAAGTAATTTGGAGTAATCTACTAGTTCTCCGGAGTTTTTAAAGTAATTCGGAATAATTCACTAGTTCTCCAGAATAATTCAAGTAATTCGGAGTAATCCACTAGTTCTCCAGAGTAATTCAAGTGATTCGGAGTAATCTACTAGTTCTCCGGAGTAATTAAAATAATATGGAGTAATTCAATAGTACTACAGAGTAATTCAAGCAGTTCGGAGTAGTCCACTAGTTCTCCGGAGTTCTCCACTAGTTCTCCGGAGTAATTCAAGTAATTCGGAGTAATCTACTAGTTCTCCGGAGTAATTAAAGTAATTCGGAGTAATCTACTAGTTCTCCGGAGTAATTAAAATAATTCGGAGTAATTCACTAGTTCAACAGAGTAATTAAAGCAGTTAGGAGTAGTCCACTAGTTTTCCGGAGTAATTCAAGTAATTCGCAGTAATCTACTAGTTCTCCGGAGTATTCCACTAGTTCTCCGGAATAATTTAAGTAATTTGGAGTAATCTACTAGTTCTCCAGAGTAATTAAAGTAATTCGGAATAATTCACTAGTTCTCCAGAATAATTCAAGTAATTCGGAGTAATCCACTAGTTCTCCAGAGTAATTCAAGTAATTCGGAGTAATCTACTAGTTCTCCGGAGTAATTCCCTGGCAGGTAAAAGTAATACAATTATAATCCAAGGTAATCGATTTGTAATCTCGGATAATCTGCTGATAATGTAGAGTAATACATTTTTAATCTGGAGTAATCCACTTGTATTCGAGGTAATTCTCAGTAAATTACTCTCTAAATTTGAATTAGTAAAATACAACTGATTATCAGTTAAATTCTACTAATCGCCTAATCTAATGCCTAATCTACTAATTTCAAGTAATTCGGAGTAATCCACTAGTTCTCCGGAGTAATTCAAGTAATTCCGAGTAATCTACTAGTTCTCCGGAGTAATTCCCTGGCAGGTAAAAGTAATACAATTATAATCCAAGGTAATCGATTTGTAATCTCGGATAATCTGCTGATAATGTAGAGTAATACATTTTTAATCTGGAGTAATCCACTTGTATTCGAGGTAATTCTCAGTAAATTACTCTCTAAATTTGAATTAGTAAAATACAACTGATTATCAGTTAAATTCTACTAATCGCCATAGCTCGAACTAAACTACTGATGATTAGTGAAAAATTCATTGATTCAATTAGATAAATAAAAATTACTAATTCATTCAGTTACCGAAAAATAGAGCCCGGCCGCGGAACTACTGATTAAACAGTAAGATTTGAATTCGTGAAATCTATTAATTTTAAAAGGTTGTAATTCGCATAGATTCTGGTCTGCTTTTAAATTAATTTAATTTAAAAATAAGATTCGAAAAATTCCAATAACTCGAGGTTTGCAGACATTTAGGTGGCTGTCTACTTAAATGATATTCATAGCGGGATTGAAAAAAATATATTCTTTTATCAAATTCAATCACGATTAATGTATTTTTTCGGTATATGTTAGTAGGTTTCAAAACCAACAAACATTTTATTTTGATGAAGATTATTGGCGTTTTTATTTCTATTCAGATTAGTTAATATTTATGAAATAACTGATTCACCAGTTAAAATTCAATAAACTAATTAATTACTAAAATTTTTACTAATTAAATTAGTAAATATTATGAAATAATTGATTCATCAGTCAAAAGTTAACAAACTGATTTAATTAGTACAATTTTTAGTAATTCAAAGTAAGAAAGTAGGTAATTACAGTGATTAACTTGTTATCTAGATAATTCAGAGTAATTTACATAGGTAATGCAAAAAGTTTTCAACTAATCTGTTCAAATTTTTTTTTATTTTTGAGAAGGAAAATTATTATTAATGAAAATTTAACTTCTATTTTTGGTTCAAAATTTATATTTTTAGGTGAAAATTCACGTTTTTTGTTGGAAATCTGTATTTTATAGGAAATTCAACAATTTTTTTAAAAAGTAACGTTTTTTAAAAAAATGTAACTGTTTTGTTAAAAATTCGTCCTCCTAGGTTGCAAATACAATTATTTTAGTAGAAAATTATTTTCTTCAGTTGAAAAAATATATTTTTTAATTAACTACTTCATGAAGCACTTTGCTGAAAATTCTTTTGTTTCGTTAACAAATAAATTTTTATTCATAAAAATATAACTGTTCCATATTTAGTGAAAATTTGTTTTTCTTGGTTAAAAAATAATTGAATTTTGTGGAAATTTCATTTTTCTTTGTTGAAATATGAGATTCTTGCTTAAAAATTAATCTTTTTGATAGAAAACTAAACTATTCTATTGAAAATGTATGTACTTGATTAAAAATTCTTTCTTCTTGTTAAAAAAAAGAATATTTCTTTTTGCAAATTAACCTATTTGGCTGAAATTTCTGTTCTCTTTGTGGAAAATTATTATTTTTTAATTACAAATTTAACTATTCAATTTTTGAATATAATTATCATTTTTGGTTAAGAAATCATCCATTTGGTTGAAAGTTCATGTACTTTGTTAAAAATTTGTCTATTTTGGTAAAAAATGAATATGCATGCTTAAAAATTGATATTTTTCAGGTGAATATTCACGTATCCTCTCGAAAATTTGTAGTTTATAAGAAACTTAACAATTTTCTTAGAAATTAATTTTTTTATTGACAATTACACTTTTATGTTAAAAATTCATCTTCTTATTCTGCAAAATTAACTCTTTTGTTCCAAAATTTTTTCTTTAGTTGAAAATTTATCTTTTGTAATTGAAAATCTGACTAGTTTGTTAAAAATCCGTGTGCTTAGTTAAAAAACAAGTTTTTTAGCTGAAAGTTTAGTTGTGCCATTTTTTGTAGAAATGTATTTTTTACTTGAAATTGAATTTATTTTGTTGAGAATTTGTTTTTTGTCAAAAAATCATGATACTTGCTTGAAAATGAATAATTCTGGTTCAAAGTGAACTATTTTGTTGCATATTCAACTATTTGGTTAAAAATTCATGCATTTGATTAAAAATTCGTCTTTTTGTTAAAAATATAATCATTTTTTGTTGAAAATTAAACTATTTTTGGAAAATAAAAGAACTATTTGGTTGAAAATTCGCTTTTTTCTTTATTGGTTAAGAATAAAAATTTTCAAATGAAAGTTTAACTATTCCATTTTTGATTGTATGATCATCTTTCTAGTTTAAAAAATCATTTTTTTGCTTGAAAAATCATGTTTTTTGTTAAAAGTTTGTTATTTTTGGTAAAAAATGAACAATCCTGGTTGAAAATTTACCTAATAACATTAAATTTAAATAATTTGTTAAAAATTCAATTTTTGTACGTGGATTTATAATTTTATTTGAAAATTCAACTATTTATTTAACAATTTAACTATTTTGTTTAAATTTGTTTTCTCATAAAAAAATTATTTTTTAGTTAAAAATTCAAATTATTGGTTGAAAATTAATCTATGTTCTAAAAATTTTAATAATTTTGTGAAAGTAATTTTTTTGGTTGAAAATTCACCTTTTTGTAGAAAATACGTCTTTTTGTGTTAAAATTTTAACTACTTTTGTCGCAAATTCAATTGTTCGATAGAAATTGAACTTTTTTGATTGAAAATTAATATATTTTTTTGATCACAGATTGATGTACTCCAGAGTAATCATATATAATCCGGCAGAATTTTACCAAAAGACGAATTTTCAAATAAAATATATTAATTTTCAACAAAGTAGTTAAATTTTAAACTAAAAAGGAGAAGTTTACAACTAAAAATAGAACAGTTAACTTTTCAGTGCAAAAAGATAATTTTTCTACAACGCAATATAATTTTCAATAAAAAAAACAAAGTTGTTACCAACTATTAGCAAAAAACGATTGGAAAGTATATTTCAGTCTATTACAAATGAAAATCGCAATTTTAGTTGACAAATAAGTTTTAGGAGAAAAATTTGTTTACAGAATTGTTAGTAACAATAACAATAGTGGATCATTTTTGAAGTGCTTAAAAAAAGTTTAAAACTGAAGAAAAGCAAAAAGTATTTGTTATTTATGTGTTTTCAAGAATTATCAAATATTATTGATTTATAACAAAAAGAGATTGCTAAATAATTGGCTGGTAATTCTGTCGAAAACCGGATTTTTCTTTATAATTAGACAAAAAATTTAAAACTTAGTTTAAAAAGCTATTCTTAAAAATTGTTACTCACAGTTAATTGCGTCGAAAGAATAATGTTTGCATGTACAAATGCATAAATTCTGATCAATATATTGTTGCAAAAAAATTAGATTACAAAATCGAGGAGTTTGAGAATTTAAACATTTTACTGTCAAAAAGTGTACATATATTGTATTTACGTTGTTACGATTATTATTATCTATTATCAGGATTTACTGCGCGCCATTATGCATTATTGCGTAATATTACGCATTATTGCGTCATATTGCGCTTTATTGTGTATTATTACGCGTGACGTGTTCAAAATGGTATGCGAGTAAATTCCCCCACAAAAAAATCGTCACAAGAGGGAGTGATAAGTAAAAAATGACTTATTCCTTTGTAGGAAAGGAAATTGGTAACAAAATTGGAAACCGCTGAAGTAGGTTCTGTTCACTTGTCGCGGCTCTTTTAGGCGGACTTATTTTATTATATGCAGATTCGCAAGCGAGCGAAAATGAGGAACTGTTGAATGACGTGGTTGGGCGGAAGGGGAGAGGGGGAGGAGAGAACGCGCGTCATTCAAACGTACCGTTCTATGAAATCAAAGGCCACATTGTCACCGGAATTACCTCCATTCGGAAACGACGTATTCAGCGTGCCGCGCACGTGGAATTAACCCTATTTGTTTGCCGCCTTCGAGTCGCGTGTAATGAAGCCACTATTTATTCGTTCGAGGATCCTCGAGATTTCACACTGCTTCAAATACTTTACTTTCAAAATATATTCCAGTAACACTTTCATCTCCTCATATATATTATATTATATTAATTAACGGAATTTAAGGGGGAAACCAATCTGGTATTCCACTAGACCGCTCGGTTATCTTTAATGGTAATGCAGTGTAAGCGTGTAATCCAGTGTAATACAGAGGATTCACTGTCATTTAAGGAATCCAAATTAATCGGGAGAATCCAACGTAATCCGGTTAAATCCAATGTAATCCGGCAATGCAGTGTAATCCGGCGAATACAGTGTAATCCGGCGAATCCAGTGTAATCTAGAGATTCCAGTGTAATTTATGTAATCCAGTGAAATTCAGAGCATCCAGTGTAATTTAAGCAATACAGATTAATCGGGATAATCCAAGGTAATCCGAGTGAATCCAATGTAATCCGTCGAATCCAGTGTAATCTGGGGATTCCAGTGTAATCTGGAGATTACAGTGTAATGCGTGTAATCCAGTGTAATTTAGATGATCCAGGGTAATTTAAGGAATCCAGTTTAATCGGGATAATCCAATGTAATCCGGCTAAATCCAGTGTAATCCGGCGAATCCAGTGTAATCAGCTAATCCAGTGTGATCTGGAGATTCAAGTGTAATGCGTGTAATCCAGTGTAATTCAGATTATTATTATTATTATTATTATTACACCATTAAGCCGTTTCCCTTTCGGGGTAGGCGTGACTCACTCGGTAGGGA
>JAAAKG020148399.1:0-10261 GCA_010014905.2 Druon quercuslanigerum | reverse complement strand
GCATGGGCCACCGAGGCTCTTCCAGAGTGCGAGGCAGGAATCGAACCCGCAAGCCGACAGAGTGGGTCCAAAGCCTGTGCTTTAGCCCCCACGACTATCGTCCCACTAAAAAAATTCATCTAGTTCAATTCGGTAATCTATTTTGATTAAAATTTCGTCATTATACTTGAAAATTGATCTGTTTGGTGGAAAATAAATTTGTTTGGTAGAAAATTCATATTTTCATGTTAAAAAATTGAACCGATTTGCAGAAAACACGTCTACTTTCAAATTTCATAAGGCTGCAGAATTGAGCATAGGTAAAAAATTAAGTTTTCAGCAATTGCTCAACAATTATAAATTTTTTATTCAAGAGAATAAAATATATTTTTGTGAAATCGTACAGAAAATGTAGTATGCAGTAGTAAATTATTAACAAAATTGATTCAGACAAATTAATTAAACTTGTTATATTTTTTAAATGGGTACTTATTCAATTTGGAAGCATTAGAATTTAGAACTTGACTTATTAAGCATTTTTATTTATACATTTGTAATATTGTAGAGTGTTTAATTGTGAGTATTTATAATTAAATTATGTAAAAAAAAAAAATTGGAAAATACATGATAAATTGCACGCATTAAAAATGAAAATATCTTTAATTGCAAATTTTGAATGAAGACTTATTTATATAAATTTAAATTTCAGGTTTTTAATTCTTAATTTTAATGCCTTGAATATTTTACATCAAAAAGATTTTTTAAAAGTAGACGACGCAAACATTTAAAATGTTCAAAATTAAATAATTTAGGATTTCAATATTAGAAAATTTTAAATAAAAATTATCCAATGTTTTTGATTACTGTTTTAGTTTCTGAGATGCCAAAAATAAAAAATTTTAATATGAAGCTGTTTATTTTTAAAAATTCATAATCTTGACCCAAAAATAAAGAATCTCTTTCCGCATGTTTGAGAAAATGATTGCGCGCTTTTGCTCTCTGCCTGTGCATAATAGAACTAATGAAAATGTAAATTTTATCAATGTAAAATTTGAAACGTCTACAAAATAATTAAATCGTTAACCAAAACGATGAGTCATCCATCAAAAAAAGAAATCTGATCAGAAAGTATAATAGCTGATATTTCTACGAAAAAGTATTTTAATTTTTAATAAAACCTGTTGAATACAAGAAAAAATATAGGTCTTAAACCAAATCCTTAAAATTTGATTTAGGAAACATGTTTCAATCAATAAAGACAAACATCTTATCAAAAGACAGGCACTTTTAACTCAAATTATTAATCTCCAATGAAAAAGAAAAGTAAACCAATTAGTTAAACTTTCAACCCAGATCATGAGTTTTCTACACAGATAAAAGAAAATAAGCTTTTATCTAGTTAAATAAATTTTCAACGAAATCGTTGAAGTTTCAGCCAAACAAATAAATTTTCATGCTCGCAGATTAAATGTCTATAAGAAAAAAATGCCATAAAAAATGTAGCTGAATATTGATTCAAACAATTAATTTTTAATTTTAAAAAATTACAGCTTCTTTATTCATGCAACAAAATTAATAACTTTTAAAAATAAATAACGAAATTATTGCTCCCTTTTCAAAATTTGCCATCCAGACTCCTCCTACATTCCCGGACACATAAATTTCTCTCCTTGGAAAAAAATACGACCAATGGATACAAATAAATAAATATAAATTCGTATAAAGATAAGAAGACTTTAAGTTTACTTTACTTTCTTTAAGATGGTCGTGGGAGCTAAAGCGCAGGCTTTGTATCCACTCTCTCCGCTTGCGAGTTCGATTCCCGCCTCGCACTCTGGAAGAGCCTCGGTGGCCCATGCGGTGAACACTAGCATAGCAAGGGAGTTGTTCATCTCCGGAGAGTCGTGGGACCGATTTTGTAATTTGTGCAACAAAATTAATAAATACATTCTTGAAATCTGACTTCCTCTCCTTGAAGAAAAATACGACCGACGGAAGGAAATCCAGATGAAACTGTAAGGGTGACTGGACATACAATATTGTCCGCCAGGATTTTAAATTCCACTTAAATTTTGTGATTTTTAACAAATGAATCAATAGAAATTAATAATAATAAATTTGTTTGAAGATAAGAAGAGTGTTGAATTTTACGTCAAATTTTGCATAAATGTGAAAATCAAAATTTTTCTCTAGGGAATCTGATCCACTCTTGCATTTATGCTCGCTTATTCTTGACATGCTTACTGTAGGCTCGTCTGTGTAACTTGGAACTATGTGGCCACTTTACCGTCACGCACCTGCGTAATAGTTTCATTGACAAGGTCCGCCAGAGTATCTCTGCACATCTGGGAATGTACCATATGTTCTCGTTCACATATGGAACACTCCTAAGTGTACACTTTAGCATGGATTGAAGTTTCAAAAATTCTCCTCAAAATTATAGATAAATAATATTATTATATTCACCAACACAACTGCGGATTAACGCCCAAGATAAGACCAGGATATAGACAGCCCTCATCTTTTTGAATTAACGGAAGCTGTTCAATGCAATGAGGAACAACTGGATTCACAATGCTAATAATGAATATTCTGGTGCATCCTCAGATTGTAAATTGTGTACTCTAGTCGTTCTATTTTTATTTTCCAGCGTCAAGGGTGAGTATGTGTAAGGTTAAGATTCTGCAAGAGTCAATATTTTAACAATCTTTTAAGTTTCTAGAGACGCTGTTTTTACACAGAAATTTTTTATAGTGTCTACTATAACTGATGAATCATCATAGCAGGGTGCTTTAAAAAATATGTTTTGTAATATTCTCCAAAAACTAGGACAGCTACAAAATCTCTAAATCATTGCATTCTCTTTTTTAAATTCATGTACAGATTTTTTAAGATTGAAAGTCAAAGCGTAGATTACCGTAATTTGGTCACTTAGAATTATCTTTTTTTAAAGCAAAAAGCAATGAAAAATGGTTTCATTCTCATTATAATGAGAAGGTATTATTTTTAATACAAAACTTAAAATCGCGGATTTCTTTGAATCTCTATGTTTTGAGACCACATAGATTCGAAAAAACTTATTTTGCGATGGTTTTTTTCTCTCGTCGTCGTCTTTATACCGGATGACTTTCGAAAGATTAATCAGATTCTTTGTACTTTGGTATACGCTTTTAGTTACCAGAAAGAAAGATCCAGTTCATTAACCAGCTATTTCGGATAAAAATTCAAAAGGTTCAAGTATTTAAAAAATTATTGAGCCAATTTTTTAAGGTTTTCAAAATTGCATACAGGGCTATTTATTGTATAGGAAAATACGAACAATTTATTCTCATAACCGTTTCTATGAACAAAAAATTAACAGGGTTATAGCAACTTTAAAATCCAAACAAGCAAAGGGAAATGAACATTTATGCTCCAACACTTTTTTAACTTTCTTAAGTTTTGCATTTTCTTGAAAATTCAAAAATCTAAATTTTTATCGGACAAAAATGAGGAAAAAATAACAATTAGATTATGAGGTAAAATTATGCAATATACGAAAAAAGATAAGTCAACAAAAATTGTGTACCTAAAAAAGATGTAAATTTTTTTTTAAATTATAGTTTTATCGCAATGGTTTTTGTGTTACTTGTGAGAAACAACATTTAGAATGAATAAATTTAATTTTTTACAACCGACATATCTGTAAAAGAGATGGATTGCAGAAAGCTGGTCATCCAAAAAAAAGATACAAATTTTCCTTGAGTCTAATTTTTTTGACAAGAATTAACAATGTCGGTATACAGTACATGATTGAATTTTATAGACATTTGATATGAATGTGTTGAACATTTTGGACAAAATCGGGTACAAAATTCGAGACATGTGATGAGCGTGCGTTCGCTACAGCAGAAAGAGCTTTAACAAACGAGAATTCAAAATTACAAAATTACAATTGTCCGTGCTGTGACCTTTAATTTTTAACAGCTTGTGACCAAATTTGAGAGAAATACAAATTAGCAACAAGTTAACACATTATCGAGCACGAAGCGCAAGATAAATATATCATCGGGTGCGAAGACCGAAAACCAAGAGTCAAGTGCTCTAGGTCAAATTTACAAGAGAATCTCTTTTCCCGAAAGAGAAATCACAATCATTAAATTAAAGTGATCCATGCATTGACCTTTGATTTTAAAAGTTCTGTGCGTCGAGTCTGACGATCACCGGAAGTGAGAGCTACAACTGCTTCTTTGGTCTGAGTTTAGTTTTGGCTTGTACCCTTCCTAGCCTTGACCTTCTCCTTTCTGGATATTACTCTCATCCTTGCAGTTCTTCCTTTATTGTCAGTGAGATCCCTATAGAGCGCTACGCTCGTGATTGAGCGGTCGCGGAGTCTATTTACTAAACGCTCCGTCTCTTTTAAGTTTTCCCTAAATGGCAGCCACATATTGGATTTTGTGTTGCAGAAATAGCGCAGTTTCTTTATTTTTCTGCTGTCTCTATGAGAAGATGATGAATCACTAAAATTTCTACTGTTACAAAGTTTTAATGTTGACATTCTCTTCCGATTGTTCTGAGGGATTTTGATTTTGAATGAAGAGCATTCTCGAAAGCGGGTCTGCTGCCGTATTTTCCTTCCCATTTTTATACACGACCTTGTATGTGTATGTTTTCATCTGAAATCTTCACCTCATCAACCAGGAAGAAGGGTGTTATCGTTAAAAAAAGCAACTTCAAAGCTTGATGGTCTGTTTGCATTATGAATTAACATCCGAGAATGTATCGTAGAAGCCGCTTAACTGTCCAGATGATTGCTAATGTTTCCTTTTCGGCAGTGGTGAAATTTACCTCAGATTCATTGAGAGCGTTAAATTCCTTCTGCGTAATGTAATTTACACACTCCTCTCGTTCTGGGGCAACATTAATAAAATTGTAATTTATCTCTTCATCACTTGATATCAAGTCTATTTCGGTTTCGTTTGTTCTCACGGTTATCATTTTTATGGTATTTTTGGGAATAAGAATACCGTCGCACTCCAAGGGATATACTTGATCGCCAAAAATCATGTTCAAAGATATGTTCTTTGTCTTGAAACTTAAACTTGGTGACATCGTTTGTCCGATGCTTGTCATTTCCCATTGAATACTCTTTGTTCATTGAAATTTTCTGAAGGTATTTTTTAATGCAATTTTATTTTATTAGGTTGATCGAAGAGCCACTACTAACTAATAATTTTACGGGTTTAATTGTTTTATGTAACTCTCCTCTGACAGAATATAATCTTTCAAATATCGCTGATACTTTGTCTCCGGCTCCGTTTCTCAGATATCTTTTTGTTCCTCAGTTTGTTCTTTCAGATAAGTTATAAAATCCGGAGGTCGACCTCTCGAGGCTTTCGTCTGAAATTTTTTTTAAATGAAAAACATTAACTTTCTATGTGTCCAGGTATTTTGCAGTAACTGCAAAATAACTGAAGTCTCTTCTACAAAGGTATGCTGTGATTTGCAGGATTTCTTATCGAAGAGTCGTTTTGTTTATTGAATTGAGAGTTAATGGTTTTAAAAGCATTAATAATGAGGTTTGTGTGGATAGGTACTTGGGATTTAATCGTGTTTCTTGCTTGACGAATTTATTTCTTTTAGCTAACTGGACTTCTGATTGTATTGTCATGTGTTGTGCTTCTCTAACATCGCTGCGATTTTTGCTTGAAACACGGTCTGAAAGTTCTTCTCTTAAATTCATTATATATCTTTTTGAGGACTGTTTGCTCGACATTTTTTATGCAGATTTCTAGTTCGTGTCTTAAAGAATTTTTTGATTGAACAGGATACAAAAGTTCGTGCATTCTTTGGTTACATGGTAAATTTACATTCTGCGCACTTTCCCCAGCTCCTTGGATTATTTGTGAGAGTCTTGTTCGGTGAGTTTCTAGTGATCCAGTAGTTCAAAAATGGGTTCTAAGAGTTTCCAAATGGTCATCATAACCCTGAATTGATAAGAAACGGATAGTTTTTTCCGCTCATCCTTCGATTTTTTCTGTGATGATCCAGTCTGATAAAACTCCTGGGTTTGAGCACTGTGATTTAATTCTTATCACAAGAGCGATAAAAGGTACAACACCAATATCATCTTGTTTGTTTAATTATTTTATTAATTTCAATGCGCATCTCGAAGGGATAGTTTTTTCCTGTGGTTGAGATACTTTCATTCGACCTTTTTTTATTTTTTTACAAAGTCGTTTGTCCGAAAACCTTTGTACAATCCTAGGTTCAATTGGTTCTGATTCCACATTTAACGCGTCATCACTACTTTCCCGAGATTCATAATCGTTCTCACTTTCGCTTTCGTGCGAAGTAACTAAATCAAAATGCTTTGATGTAGAGAGAATTAATTCTTTACGAGTATTTATCGCGATTTGCATGTTATATATCCGATCTGATCATTTTTGTAGCATGCCGATTATATCTGCTGTGACAGGGTAAATATCAACTTACCTGTCACTTCAGGCTTTGACAATTAGTTGAACGACTAATTCACCAGAACCAAAATGACCAGGAACGAAAGTCATCCCGGCCAAGAGTATCTATCGAAAGTTGTCTTACTTTTCCATTCATGTTTCTGTATGCGCTTGATTTTTTGTTTAACTAACCTTCACTTGTCAAAATTTGGAGAATAATAACAACACAACGGAGGCAAGGGATGAGTCGTCACTTCAAGGTCTTGCATAATTCACCAATGCCCAGGTTAAAGGACCTACAACAACATTAATCCTGGCACCCTACGCCTTTCGTATCCGATCCGGATATTTGATGGCAGGCCTAAAACCTCCTGCTTTCCATATCTCTGACATCCTATGCTTTTGGTTCCCGAGCCCAACACAAGATGGCGGGCAATTATCTTATGTGATTTTAATAAGACTTAACACCACAGAGCCACGACCGATTATACTATTCTGATCTTACGAACTTGGTCTGGTCTATACCACTTAAAACCAGAGCAAGGCCATATTGCCTCGATAATTGACGTCACTGGGGGAACCATGCAACAAACGATCGGAAACTTGGCATAGGAATTAATCATTTAACCTTACAGTATGTTTCGTCTACTTTGTGAACTTTAAACATTCCCGCTTAAAATGAAAGCTGGAAACTTTCCCAGATTTTTACAACCTCTTTCGTTAAAAGGCTTCACGAAGCTCGGAATCTAGATTAAGGTGTTTATGCTTACTATTTGTTACGTCGATTATTTTATTTGCGTTATTTGTATCGAAAAGTAGTTCTTAGCCTAATGAGAGAAAATTTAGTTCACAGTCCCTCCACTAGACGCGCCTTGGTTAAAGTCGGAAAAATTTATATATCGATTTAAGTTAGGATTTAACATTAATTATTCTGGTCTTCATGCTGCCTGTTAGAATAACATTAGGTTCCTGAAAATTTTCAAGGGCATTAGTTGCAATGTATTCAAGGATTATATTTAAGTTTATATTTTATATATTTTATATTTTAGTTTGAAAAAGTCTGTCACTTTCGTTCTTGGTCTCGAAACGGCAGAAACGTGCCACGGAAGTTTGGCTAAAAAGGAGAATTTCCATCGCTGAACAAAGGCTGCTTTCACTCAAAAATTTTGGAAATACTTGTATTGTAATAAGAGAAACAAAAAAATGTCTGAAGTAACTTTTCTTATATTTCAGCAAGCCAAGCAATTGGGGATCTTAATCACCTTTACGGGCTTAGCTCCAATCCAGCCGATTGCTTCGCTTAACCTCTCTTAGGTGCTTTCTTCTTTTATGTGATTTCATGAAAATGTCGAGTCAGTGTGTAAGTTTTTTCACGCTGTCTGATTTGGGTGGGTCCGCGATCAATGTTTGAACAAGCCGCTCCGTCTTGCACCTCATCCGAGCTTCGTGTCATTAACCATGTGGTCAAGATTTAACCCCGCTTTAAAAATGTAACTTCATTGTGATTTTATTTTCTTGCTTTGAATCGCCGTGTATGATTTTCGTTTTGTACTGACGTCAAAGTCTCGGTTATACCGCTATTCCGAATTACATTTCTTTTTCTTTATCATTCAATGGCCGTTGGATTTTTAACACACCCCTCCCTGAGATTTCAGTCCCGATCCTTTCCTTTTTTCCCCTTGTTTTCAGGTTATTTTATTTACAAAAAGGAATATGCAATAGGGTGTATTTGATTGTCATTCCCGTTTCGCTACTTAACCCTATTTAATTGCTGGGCTAATTACGACTTATATTTCTCATATGTATTTAATAGTCTGGCTGGCGCCCATATAATAATCTTATTCTCCTGACGACATATATACGTATATCGACACCCACGTGGAGATATACGTATATATCTCTTTACGAAACATAACCGCCATTCGGCACGTGGGAATAAACCACCCATCGCACTGCATTTGTACCTACTAGGGGGGTATTTTCTGTCTGTGAAGATGGATTTTTCTTAATTTCGTCTACCATTGCTTCTTCTTCTTCTTTTAATGTGTGTTACATAGTGTACCAAATATTGTGAATGAATCAATGAACACTTTTTAACAAAAAGTCTAGTCTTGCGTAGTTAAGTAGCCTTCCAAAGTTTTAGAGAGTCGTTATAGACCATTTATTTTTTTTTAAATTTTATCCTCTTCTTTTTACGCACCAGTGAAGCTTGTTTGTGGCTGCTGCAGTGGATCTACTCTTTCTGGTCATCCGTAGGTTTTAGAGCCAGTGAATTCTGCAATTCCAAGGATACGAACTTTTTCTGATTTTAATTGCGTAGAAAGGTTTTTATTAATACTTTATGTATCTTTAGCAGTATATAAAACCGTACTCATAATATCTGCAAATAGGTTGCATGGAGTCCTAATCTAAAAACCTAAAATAAAAATATTCCAAAGGAATCCTCACTCCACTCCACACCACACCACACCACACCACTCCACTCCACTCTACTCTACTCTACTCTACTCTACTCTGCTCTACTCTACTCTACTCTACTCTACTCTACTCGACTTTACTCAACTCTACTCAATTCCACTCCATTCCACTCTAATCTCCATTCCACTCCGCGCTACCTAAAATCGCACTTATAAAGGCGGTGTTGTAGTCAATTATTTATTGCAAATGTGCATCTTTTGCCAGTAAGGTCTTCTCAGGACCATTTACTTTAAAAATGAATTATGGGGAATATATGGGTCATTACATGGGAGATTAGAATCAAAACTTTCTTTTCTACAAAACATTTTTTTTCGCGTTTTGTGTTTGAAAATAATCGACACCAATTTTTGTATTTCCGTTTGACACTCGAAAATCTCAAGATATCATTTTTAAAAATTTGTTATTCGGGACAAATCATTTTTTTTCATTCGCTCTGTGCAAAGTAAGTTTTTAATAGAAAAACCCACTAAAACCAAAAAAGGGGTTTTTAAAAATGTGACTGTCTGTACGTATGTTAGTATGCAGATGTATCTGGCTGTGAGTACGATAACATTTGACAAAATTAATCTATTAGATTAGACTTCAGTACGCTCTTTAAGTATCACGGATGTTCATAGTATTCAAGAAGACGAAAAATTTATCTTAATAACTTTTTTCATAGAACCAAAAACTACCAGAGTGATAGCATTGACAAAAATTCCAAAAAATAGAAGAAAATAAACGTTTTAAGCAAAGTAACGCAAGATATGAAAAAAGATCAAGAGAGGAAATATGTTGCTTCTTGAATGCCCTATAAGATTATTAGGACAACTTTTTAAATTTTCTTGAACAATCAAAAATCTAAATTTTTAGATTATAAAAAAGTAATGGAAAATCCAAAATACTTTTTCTGATGAAACCATGGAAAATAAGGAAAAGAGGTGTAGACAAAAATTGTACATTTGAAAAAGGTCTAAAAGTTTCCTATAAATCACTTTTTGATGGGATGCGCTGTTTTCGCTTCAATCGTGAAAAAGATCATTAACAGTAAAAAAAATTTGCCCGCTGCGTAGGCACATTCTCATCACAACTTTTGTCTTTTAATTTCTTCTTCGTCTCGTGTGTACGGGTTCAAAAAAATTAATTCCTTTATTTTTTTAATCCTATTTTTTCGATTAACAACAAAAACGGAACTATCAAAAAATTATTAATAATAAATTAATACATTTTTATGTTTTTATCAGAGAAGGTATAAATTTTAGTGTGAAATTTGACCCCCTCCCCAGTTTTTTTGCTGACTGTACCTCTTATGTATGCATGTATGTATGGATGTATTTATGTATGTATCTATGTATGTATGTATGCATGTTCGCATATGTATGCATATA
>JAAAKG020148398.1:0-32080 GCA_010014905.2 Druon quercuslanigerum | reverse complement strand
TGCCTGTGATTGGCCAGGGCGCCCCACCGTGGAGGCAGGACGCACTTGATTGGCCAATCAAGTCTAATTTAAAATGATAATGATAATGATATCCTTAATATGATATTGTTTATAACTATCTTCTCTCAGGTGAGACATAAAAAGTTGTTGTGTTTTTAAAACCTTTAACTCGGCTTGGCCTTCTTACTTATTAAAAAATTATAAGCATGAGAGAAAACTGTATTTTAAATAATGTCTCTTTCTTGTAAATACATTTTTCTCAAATAAAACAGATATTTGAAATATGCTCTTACAACACCAGGGTTTATTTATACAAATTAGGGTTTTATTAAAGATTAAAAGTTTACAGAACAAATTTAAGTTATCTAGACAAAAGAAATTAAATGAGATCAAAATGGGTCAGACACTGAATTTAAAATCAGACAAAATCACACGCGTTTGTCGTTGTGCATTGACTGCTCGCTGCGCGGGACGTTCAGACGCTGCATAATCACAATAAATCCTGAGGATTCAAAGATTGACAATTATTTCCTTGCATGCAACATGTTCGGTATACATGCGCGATAAGGTCTTGTCAAGTAGGCACAGCAGTTAACCTAATCGAAGGACAATTAAAGCAGAACGGCCGAATGGAACCTTTATAGACATTGAAGGAGCCTTTAACTACATCTCGGGAGAGGTGATCAGGGCGGCCATGATCGCGCCACGGTGTGCCTATGGCAGTCGTAGAATGAACCTGCCACATGTTGGCCAATAGGAAACCGAACTACGATTAAGGGTGATACCACTTTATATGGAACCGCTGACTCGGGATGCCTGCAGGGAGGTGTTTTATCACCTCTGCTGTGGTGTTGCTTGTATGTAGATGAACTGTGTTGTGTATAAACTGGCTATCGCGTGCGGCTAGCATCTGGATGCGCTCTTCGAAGTAATGCAGCAAGCACTATGAATAGTAGATTCTTGTTGCAAGAAGACTGGATTATCAGTCAATCTGAGTAAGACGGACGCAGTTGTATTCACCAGAAGGTATAAGTGGGGAACCACGAGTACACTGAAATTGGCAGGACAGCAACTAGAAATCAAAGGACAAGCCAAATATCTAGGAGTCATCTTAGATAAGAAGCTGTCATGGAACGAGCACCTGGAAAACAAGTGCAAAAGGATAGTAGCGACTCTCTGGCTCTGTAGGACAGTCAAGGGAAAAGCTGGGGCTTGAGACAGGAGACACTTATGTGGATCTACTCAGCGATCCTGCGACCCAGGCTTACCTATGCAGCGGTGGTTTGGTGGAGCAGGGTCTAACTGTCTACTGTGAAGGGTAAACTGGAAAGGATCAGGGAACTGATTCTGAGAGGCATCACTACCGCAGTTATAGGTTTGGAGCCCCTCCATCTCACCATCAAGGCCGTGGCTGCGAAGGCGGTATGTAGATTAAATATGGTAAACGATAGCAGTATCTCTACAATAGTGAGGATACCAAACGATATTGCGAGGATGCCGATAATGAGCATGCTCTGGGACAAAATGTCCATCCGTCTCTATCAGGAGCCGGTGTATATCGTAGAAGGAATGGAATGGGCTTCACAATTGCGATAGGCTCCTATGCCACATTTCTACAATCTGAGATTATGGCCATGTTCCAAGTTAGCGACAGAAACCTGAGTCACTCTTCTTTGGACCCCTGGACACCGTGGAATCAAGGACAATGAGATATCGGAAAGGGTAGCTAAATTAGCAGCTGAACAAAATTTTACTGGACCTCAGCCAGTTGTAGACATTTCTGATAGGTAAGTAACTGAAGATATGAAGAGTTGGCTGACCGAGGAACATCAAAATGAGTGGATTTTGGTCCCTGGCTGCAGACAGACTAAAACACTCTTAGGCTCAAAGCTAAATTCTCACCAAGGGAAGGAATTAATCTAGCTCGGGAGAAAGGAAGTCAAAGTCCTAACAGAAATGTTTATAGAACACGGAAACCTCCGGTACCACCGACATAAGATAGGGCTTGAAGAAAGTCCCCTCTGTCGTCTCTGCATCAATGAGTCTTAAAATATGAGCCAACATCGTGGCAGCGGTCCTCTCCCTATGGAGAGGGCTATGGGATCACGCTTAAGGCTTATAAGTGGACACAACGGGATCAGGCAAGCGCCAGCGGCTATAACGGTCTCAACCCAGAACATTAATATTAAAACATGTTCGGTTATGTATGCTACATGTTTTAAAATAAATGCAATTATGTCTTCGTTAAGATATTTGGTGGCCCTAAAAAGGGCCGATTGATTTTTCTGTGAATATTAAAGAACAATTCTTCCAGTGCTGGTATACTTGGTGACAGTCTTGGTGCCTTCAGAGACTGCGAACTTTTTCAAAATCAGGCAAAATCGATATTATCAGCTAGACCCTCCAAATATTCATTCATCGTCTTTCTACCACAATGGTTTACAATTTTGAGAATCCTCTTGTCTGCCAATGATAAGTCGATACGGGATAACATAAAACAGTTAACTCTGTAGACTCAATTTATTCGATTCATAATCCTCCTTATGAAGACACCTGCAATTTTTGGCAAATCGAGTTGCCCGTCACATAATTCTTATTTTTTCTTGCAACAAAAGGTATCTTGATTTTGCAGAAAAACGTACTAATAGATACATGCAGTATACCTGCTCAAAGTAAATTGTTCTTTGCTGTTCACTAAAAAATCAATCGGCTCTTTTTTAGGGCCACCAATTGTTTAAAAAGGAAATGATTGCATTGCTTTTTAAACATGTAGCCTATGAACGGTGGCAGTAAAAAATGTGCTAAGGGACATTTTAGCTGCTTTGCTTCGTGCACCTCGCGAACGTCCTTCATGACGTCTACAATCCTTGAGAAATCAGGTCAGGTGTATTTGCAGTTGTTTTAATATAGCTCGTGTTTATTTCGTACCTGATTGCTGGAAGGTTCCTAGCCCAATATGAGTAACCGCGTTGAGCAAATATGGCCAATTAGGTCTTCGAGTCTCGGTTTTCGCATGCTACCGGGTTAGCCTCTGGATGCTACACTGGTATTAATTTCTGATCAAATACCAAGCAAAAAGATACCTGCTGCATAACTGCTCCAATAAACTGTGTTCCATTATCAAAGATTGCACGTCTTTGTGTTGGCCAGATCAGATTGATCGGTTTGCTCAAAGTTATCGATAATTCGTTTTACTTCCGGATCTGATACTTGTTCACCGCATAGGTTTTGAATAGAGAGAGTCGATACTGATTCAGCACATCCCACATACATCCTGATATTCATGTACACACGGTGGACATGGGAGTAAGTCGGCGACAACATTATTTTTTGCCGGTGCATAAGCAATTTTCAATTTAAGTAGGTGTAACATAAGTGCCTACTGAGCCAAACGCCCTGTAGTCGTCTTTAAAGTCATCAATCAACAAAATGCCTGTCTATCGGTTCTCACTGTGAGGTATTGCAGTTTCGGTCACCTGAGGCGAGTAGTCAGCTGGCGTATTCTACAGGCCTCTCGTCCTCTATCTCCCCCTGCAGTAAAGCTTCTCCGACTGGTAAAAGCCACTTTTAATTGTTTGAAGGCATGTTGCTGCTCATTAATCCATTCCCAGTTGTCATTGCGTTTGGTCAGATTGGTTAATGGTCGTGCGATATCCGAGAAATTTGGTATCAATCGACGAAACCAAGAAAATGTCTGCAAAACACTAGTAAGACCCTTAAAATTTCGGTGTGGCTTCATGTTTACAAATGCTTTAATTTTCTTTGGGTTAGCTTGTATTCCTTTTGTTGCTATGATGTGAACTAAATATTTGATTTCTGACTTTTCAAACGCACACTTAGCCTTGTTTACGTGTAGTTTAAATAAACGCAATCGCTCAAATACTGTTTGCAGATCGCGTAAATGACTATCGAAGTCCACTGATATCACTATCCTGTCATCAATGTGCGCCAGGACTACTACACTTTTAAGGTCATTTCAGAAATGGTCTATTATCCTCTGGAAAGCCGCTCCAGAGTTTTGCAGACCAAAAGGTATTCGCTTCTATCTTAATGTGCCGAAGTGTGTGATAAAGACCGTCTTGTCACGATTAAATTTCTAGAACCGTCGATATGCGATTTCTACCTAAATTCTAGAAAGTTCAATTGATTCAAGTTTGTATAAGCATACAGGTTCTCTTGATTAAACTTGCTAGAAACATTGATATTCGGTGTAATCTTTACTTACATTCGAGAAAGAACACACAAAGTGTGTAGATATTTCGATGCAGCGAATCATAAAAGAAATAGCCCCTTCAAGAAATTTCAATCATTCTTTCTCGGATATCGGTAAGGATTGCATCCAACAGGGCTTTGTAGTATATAAGGATCCCTAGAGGAAAAAACGAGAAATTCTGATTTCTTTCCGAACCTCGAGCTGTCCCATGAACCTCTTCGAATTTCCCACTCTCCGACCTAAATTCCAGCGACCATATTGATTCCTGATGAATCCAGCAAAGAGGATTCCTGAAAACCTAGAAATAGGGAAATTTGATAACTAAGAAAGCCTTTTTGACTTTCGTACATCACGTACATATTTGCTGCACATTATTACATCTAAATATTCCAAATTTCGAATATTCCATTTGCCTAAGTCTCATTTGTAATCACTAAAATAAGTCCTTGATAAAAATGAACGATGAAAAGCCAAAAAAGCGTCACTTTTAACGATTACCACGTTCACGATAAAAAAAAGGTTTACTGAAAAAGTAACTGAGCACAATGAAATTTTTTACTGAAAGCACTATGGGAAATTAGAAGTAACCTAAATTTGTTGTGCATTAATCAAGAATCTTTGGAAAAGCTCTGACAGGATCTCGCGCCTGCTTGTCCCCAGTCGCTATTTTCATCTAAGATTGTCGCTTACTCACTCACGCACTTGCTTTCAGTGGTGCGGTCGATAAACCCAATCGATAGTAATCATTCGATTGCACTAATACTCAACTAAACGAAAAGAATTAAATGTCATTATATATTTGCAAAAATTCGATAGTAGGTGTCAACCTCGCTAATGATAATGTTTCTTGTAGATCTCGCAAAAAATATAACAATATTTAATTGCTTTGTTTTACATGATCTTTAGTTCAAAATCGAGTTCAGTGTAATCGAATACCTACCATAATCGATATGAATGAAATCGAAGAAACAAAAAAGTAACTTTTCCTATTTCAAGGTTTCTCGGAAAAATCTTTATACGACAGCTCATTTTCAATAGAGTAAATAAACAGTGAGACGTTTAAGAAAAAATTCGAAAACTGAAGTTAATTTGATAAATTTGTTGAAAATTCAGCAGTTTTGTTATAAAGTCATTCTTTTTGTTTGAAAATTCAACTATGTTGTTGAAAATTCCTCCTTTGTCATCAAAAATGCATCTATTTAGGTGCATCACTTTGGTTGAAAATCACAAGTTTTTCATTAAAAATGAATCTGTTTCATTTGTTTTATTAAGAATACAACAACTTATAGTTGAAAATAAAACTACTTTCTTAAACATTTTTTTTTTTGACGATAAAATATCTTAGCTGAAAAATGTCTTTTTATATTTTATGAAGATTCATTTATATTTCTTTTCATATTTCATTATATTTATAACCTTTAATCATTTATATTTTACATTTCACATTTGTTCGGAAAGAAATCCGAAACGTTTAGAAACAAGTAGATGCAGTGGGACACTTCGGATAAAGTTCGGAAACAAAGCGGAAACATTCAGAAAGGGAGGCGTTTGGAAAGAAATTGGAAGCAAAGTACTATAAAATTAGGAAAGAATCGGAATAGAACCTACTTCCGAATTCTTTCCGTTTCTTCAACTAGGAATGTGGAGTTGAGTTCTACAGCATTAGGATTGTAGTGGGCTTTTGCGAAACATGACGTTCCGCAAAACTGTTCGGTGGTGCAGTTGACTTCTATGCCATATTTGGATGCGCAGTTGTCTTTTAGAGCTCAATATCAAAAGTCATCAATCTTTAAAATGATTTATAAAATAAAAAAAAATAGATCTGATATTTATTCCTAATATTTATTCCTAATGATCAAGGCCTCATTTTATTCTTTGAAGGATTCTCTACAATTCTATTTGAGTCATGTTCATTGAAATTTTAAGTATGATTATTTATAACCTTTAAATAACTACTATTAAATAAACAATCTTAACCTGAATTATTTTTTCTAAAGTTTCCTTAGAAGTCTCCAGCAATATTTACAGAAATCTATAACAGATCTTTTTTTGTCGATTTTATAAATCATTTTAAAGATAGGCAACTTTTAAGATTTATTGTACGTAGTATACATCCTTAAGGCACGTACGCATGTATGCATTGACTTGGTTAAATAGCGGTAACGAAGGCATAGCATATGAGTTGCGTTCCCTTCCTCGAAAATATTAGTTCTTACCAGTGACAATACAAATATCACAGTGAAAAGTTTGTTGGAGGCAAGGCGTATTTATTTAATGTTTATTATTTAAAATGTTTTAAGTGAAAAAATTGAAAGAAGAAATTTAAGCTGACAATTTGTCAAAAATAACCTATGTATAAAATTAAGAACATAATAAACTCAAAAGTATTGTTTTCATAGTTCAAATATTAGACGGTACTTCCAAAAGTTTTAAAGATTTAAGGATATTTTCAAAGATTCCAAGGAATTTTTAAGTGATTTCCACAATTTCAAAGGATTGCAAAAAAATGTAATGATTTTAGGGGGTTTTTAAAAATTGCAAAGAGTCTGTAATGTCTTTAAAAGATACCAAGGAGTTTCAAAAGATTTTACAAAATATGAAAAGTTTTAGAGAACCTTCTAATGAAAATTTTAACGTAGAATCCGAATTACACCAATTAAACGTTGGTCTTGCTGTTATTTTTCAGTTTTCGTTGCATGATGCGGAAGGGATACGATGTGGATACCATGAGGATACTATGTTGATTATTCTTTCCGTTCCCACGGTCGGCTAGGGTTGTAGAAATTTCGTATTTATAACACATCGAGTTTAAATTAAATTCCAATTTAAAAGAAGATCTGCATTCCAAATAGTTATTTCGATGAATTGCAATTAGAAATATTCTGAATTTTAGCTTTTTTAGATTAGAAATATTTTCATTTTCTCATTTGCAGATTATAAATATTTCTCGGAGATTAAAATTTAGATGGTATGAATTTTAAAGGATTTTAATTTTAAAACTTTGAACCACTAGAAAGGCTTAACTCTTATTTAAAATCTCTTAATTATGGTTTTAACTGTGAAATTATATAATTTCGAACGACGGTGTTTGTTGTAAATTATATTCAAGGTGTACAATACTGTAAATACTTGATTAATGTATAATTATTTCATATTAATTTTACTCTAAATTTTTCTGTTCGACGTTTTTATGTGAGATTTAATTCCTGTTTTTGTGGTTTCAACGGAAAGGAATAACGAACTGGGTCATTGGGGCCTATTTACAAGATACCAAACAATGTACTTTAATTATTTCACACGGAGGAAATATAATATCATTTTATAGATGCAGTCGAATTCCTCATCAAATACATGACGAAAGATTAAGACTTCATTTGATGGTGAAATACAAAATGTTTTTGTAGAAAAAAATATTATGCGGAAAGTATCTGCATGAGTACTGCTCAAAAGGCAGTAAATTGACATAAGAAATAGATGGAGAATCATTCTTGTTGCAGACGGACGACAAAATCTATCTGAATATAATGTAAATATTTCCACAGTGGGAGTCTGTAACTCATACGTCGCGCGTCCCCAGGCGGCGGATAGGGAAATGCTCGCTGAAAATAGAGGGTAGGGCTGAAATAAAATAGGCCCGCGGACCCAACACACTGAGTAAAGGGTACATAGAGAAAAACCACCGAAGTTAAGGTGGTAACAACCGTGCCTTCTAGAGTATTTAGATAATACCCCCGCATTCAGGGCTTTGCGGGGATGGACTTCTATTTCCATAGCTACTCGTGGGAACAGCATGGTGGAAGTGACGCTCATGGAGCAGGATCATATCCTCATAGAGCTAAAAAAGAAAGTGAAGGAAATGCGAAATTTCAGCAGCACAAAGGCGAATATGTGACTTCCAATTAGGGAAGGCCTAAAAGAGGCGGATAAATTAGTAGATAGACTCCGCAATCGCTCAATCACGAGCGAGGGCCTCTACAGTGATCTCATCGAGAACGTCGAAAGAACGGCTAGGATCAGAGCAATGTCCAGAAAGGAGAAGGTCAAGACTGGGAAGAGTACTAGCAAAAACTGCACTCAGACCGAAGAAGCCGAGGTGGCTCCCACTTTCAAAGATAGGAAGCGAGAGAGGGAGGCCACCCTGAGTCCAGTGGAGGCGAGCTCTTCCAAGCCCAGGACCAAGAAACAGAAGACTCGCGAGGTTACGGTAGTAACCTCGACCCCGAGGAAGGAAGAAGGAAGGGAGGAACCTGCTTCCGGTAATTTCAAGAAGGAGAAGAAGACGCAGAGGCGTAACGACCCAAGGCGATTCTTATTAAACCGGCCGAGGGCCTGAGCTACGCGGAGTTCCTCAAGGAACTTAAGCAGAAAGTAAAACCTGACGTCCTTGGCGTCAAATTCAGGGGGATCAGACAAACTAGAAACAGAGGGGTCCTTGTGGAATTAGAACCTGCAGAGTAAGGCAGAGCCGAGCTGTTGGCTGCTATTAAGAAGGCTGTTGGCGAAAGGGGTAGAGTGCGTGAGCTTGTTCCCCATATCGTGGTCGAGTCTTGGATCTTGAGCCAACTACAGAAGGAGAGGAGGTCGAGGCAGCTATAAGAAGCCACTTCGGCAGGATATGTGCTGGCGAGATTAAGGTCAGCCTCACGAAGAGACCCTTCAGAGGCAATCTGAAGGCTTTCGCGGAGCTGGCAGAAGAGATAGCGGCGAGACTTTTTCGCACAGGACACCTGAAGGTGGGATGGGTGTCCTGTCGAGTGCGCAAGAAGGCGGAAACGCTACCGTGCTACCGCTGCGTAGGCTTTGGCCATATGTCAGCAAGTTGTGAGTGCCCAGACCTTAAGAGGGCCTGTTTTGAGATGCAGCAAAGAGGGCCATAGGGCTGCAATGCGCAAAAGCACACCGAGATGCTACCTCCACGCCGCAAAGGACGAAAAGTTCCGGAAAGTCCATCAGTCGGGGACGATGCGGTGCTTGGCGTTATAGGGAAGCAGCCTCGTTGAAAAGGCCTCTCGGACGCACAAGCTAACTACATAGCTGGGCAGGTCCGATAACAAGCCCAAACCTGCAGAGGAAGCCCAAGCTGGGACAGAAGAGGAGAGCCGAGGCACGGCTAATAACGCCCCCACCCCCCAGGAGAAAGGGGTTTGGTATTTTTTAGTGGGTTGTTGGTAGCATCATTACAGTGATCAAATTAAGATTCTTATCTGTATTTATATGTACTAAGATAGCTGTAGTAATGCTATCAATATCCTCACACTACCGAGAAGTGTTGTCCCTTCTCGGTGTGTTTTAGGAACATTTTTCATCAGCTCTCGTAAAAAAATTGTAGATGTTTACAATATTACAATTCGCACAGGTATACAAAAATGATTTTTCTTTTGTTAACTCGGGCTGTTCTCCACAAAAATATACTACAATACACTTTCTGTAAATCGGGCTAATAATTTGCACTAAGTGCACAATTGTTATTATTTGATGAGAAAAAAATATATTTCTTAGCTTTGTCCTAGTCAATAGAAATTTTTTGATCTATTTATTCAATTATCTTTTTAAATTAAATTAAATTAAATTTATCTGTCTATTTATTTTTTTATTTTATTTTTGAATATAATTTTTTAATTTGAAATTAATAATATTATACTATGGAGCACTCGTTACAATAGATTGGAGAATGTGTGAAATTCCATATACTAAAAGGAGGACGATGTTTTCTTTAAATATATATTTTTCCTAATCGCTATACCTTTGCATTTAAATTAAAAATCTGTTTTGGTTGAAATATCAGAAACTACATTTTTCGATAGCAATGAATCTTTTTTTGGTTTGAAATTTAACTTGTTGGTTAATAGTTAAACTGCTTTCTTAAAGATTCTGTTTTCTGTTTGAATATTCATAACTTTGATTGAAAATCTATTTCTTGAACTGCAAATAGAACAGTTTTGCTAAAACCTCTTTTTTGTAAAAAAATTATTTTTTAACTTAAAATTTAACTATAGTAATTTTTTTTTTAATTTAACTTTCTGAGATTAAAATGAGAAAGGGGAAGTGAGTGGAAATGGAGTGTGGGTGAGTGGAGGAAGGTGAGTGTTGTCTAAGGAGGTAAATGAGAAAGAAGTTAGGGAAGTGAGTTTAAGTAAAGTTTGAAGTTTGGGCAGGGAAGTATTTTAGGAGAGGGGAATTAGGGGTTGTAGGGGGAGTAGAGGGTGGAGAAGTATGGAAGGGGTGATTAATTCCTTGACGTTTTAGAATAGGATACGTAACCCCTTTTTGCAGACGCAGGGTGACTACTTTGACTACTTTTTTACTCTTTGCTTTCAAAATAAAATCCCGTCAATTTTCAGTACCATTAAATTTCCCGTACAATTACCGGGTTTCCCGCACGTTGGTAGCCCCGTAAATAATGTTTTTTCACAGTGTACCTCACGCTGAAATAGTTTAATATTTCTAGTACCTTCATTTATTAACCATTCACTTTTCCGGGTCCTTGTAGAAATATTTGAATTATTTACGAAATACTGGACTAATAAATACGTAACAGGTGTAGTAACTAAATAAAAAAGGGAGCCAAGTCGAAAAACATTTAAAGAAATTATGGCAGACTTGTGCAACAAAAAAGACTGACATGATAAAAATTTGAAGAAAAGAAACTTAAAATTTATATAAAGTTAGTCATACAAGTTAAGAATCATGACATTAGTATTTGATTATCTGTTATTATAGTATACTACATCGATAATCTTATTATCAATGCATATGGATATGTTGTGGTTTGAAATATATTAATCAGAATTCGATTTTACATGGATTGTAGCAATAAGTAGGTGTGTTAGGCTAGGTTACTAAACTTTTAAAACAAAATATTTAGAATATTTTCAGTTTCATAATTTTTAAAGAATAGTAAACTGAAAAAATTTTATTTTCAGCTGTCTGATCAAAAAATTGGAAACAAAAGTCAAGAAAAGACAGAAAAAGGTAGGAGTGAACCATTTCTGAAGAGGGTCATAGATGTTGGTTGGCGCCACAAAAAACATTTTGACGCTCCATACGGTAAATGCAGTAAGAAATAATACAACTAGATAATAAATATGACCTGACAGTTGGGTAAAATGAGATGTCGATTACCTACCAGTTAGGTAAAATGAGATGAACTGTTAGGTACAGACTCAACCAAAGAAAGCAAAGCCTACTGCTCTAAATATGTAAATTATACATCCCAGTACTGTAAAACTTCGTGCGCCAGTAAAAAAAACATCCTTGCTACAATTAGATTCTGTGGAAGGTCATCCACTACTACACACATACTTACTCATATCATGCAATTTATAAGTATATTGTGGGTACATATACGTAATTGAACTTAAATAATTACATTAAACTATAATACATTACATATAATATAGTCGCACGCCTTTAATGATATTAACGCTTTCAAAAATCGAAAATGCTGTCACGGGGTTCGAACCACCTAATCTAAGTTTAACGCGTTCGATCGCTAATGTTTAAACCTCACGTTGAACTTAACACTTAGAATATCGAGCAACAATTCTCGGCTATAAAATTAAAGTAGGAGTACGTCAAGGCCGTGACAAAAATATCTTCATCGAAATTTCTTATTTTAACATTTTATTAATAAACGGGCTTATACACTTATAGGCATTGAATAAAAACATTGGATAATTTTTTTATTAAAAATTTTGTAACCCTTATACCCTAAATTATTTAATTTTTAATATTTTAAATCCATCCGATCTTTTTTCTTTACCCGTATCTTTATCCGTCAATTATTACATACATTCTACTTTTATTTAGTAATTTAATTGGGTATTACTTATTGAGATTAATATGTTTTTTTGAAGTCCTACAATATTAACCGAAACATAAAAATTTTAAAGTTTGTACGGGGGACTTGGCTTTACACTTCAGCCCTGACAATGTTGGCATACTAATGGATTTTTTTTATTCACGATCACTATATAAAATTATCTTTTCGAAGAGTTTTGAGGAAAAGACTAAAATAAACGTGAAATCAAAAAATGAAATTGCATGCCAATTATGCTTGGCGATTGCTTAGTTGCACGTGCAACCTATACCCAACATCCACAGAGACATAAAATCATCTAACATGTTAGAAAAAGAACATTTTTTGTTAAAATTTGTGACCTTAGACTGGAAAAGAGCAAAGCACTAAATGAAGATTTGCAATCCACACATACTGGTGGTATGTGTGATGTACATTTGTTCTTGGCCCCAGAAATAATTTACATTCTGAAGAGGCGAATACAACTACCGATGCTGAAACTTGCTTGAACATTAGTAGAACTGTATAGCGAAAAAACAGTTTGGAAGTTGGAGGGATCAGGTAGTTTGCTAATGATTTGGACGGTAAATCTCTCTTCACTGTTTTAACATTCAAATTGAAATTGTAAAATTTCCAAGGATTTTAAATTTACTTAAATTAGAACTTAAATTTTTTTAAACTTTAGTTTTTAAAAATATTCTATTAGAAATCGTAAGACAATGAACGTTTTAATTGAATATTGTTTATTGTTGAGGACTTTGAATCTACAATTAGCGGGTTTTGGATCATTTAATATAAAGTTATTTAATATTTTAAACTACCCGAGTGGAAATGTATTCTTACAATAAAATTTAATGAATTAAAAATTGAAGGCTTGGAAAATCAGGAAAAAATTTAAATTAGGGTCTCAAAATTCCACTGGTTTGAAATAAAGCTTTGTAAATTCGATTCACTACTTAGACTTTCAAATTTAAATTTTACAATTTTCAAAGATTTCAATTCAAAGAATTTAAATTAAAGTTTAAATTCTTAAAAATTAAGGTTTAGAAAAGATTCTATTAGAAATTGTAATATTTGATTTTTTGAACTGAACCTTGTTTAATTCGAGGAGTTTGAACCTGAAATCCTCAAGTTTTTAATTATTTAGTATGAAGTTATTCAACATTTTTATCTACCCTGGTGGAAATGTATTCTCACAATAAAATACAATAAATTGAAAATTGAAGGGTTGGAAAACAAGAAAAAAATTTAATATAAGGCCTCAAAATTCGATTGGTTTGAAGTAAATCTCCGTAAATTCGATTCACCATTTTACCTTTCAAAATGAAATTGAAAAATTTTCAAGCATTTTAAATATACTTAAATTAGAACTTAAATTTTTAAAAACTTTAGTTTTTAAAAATATTCTATTAGAAATCGTAAGATATTGAACGTCTCAATTGAATATTGTTTATTGTTGAGGAATTTAAACCTAAAATTGGCGAGTTTTGAAGTAGTTAATATAAAGTTATTAATTATTTTAAACTAGCCGAGTGGAAATATATTCTAGCAATAAAATATTTAATGAATTAAAAATTGAAGGCTTGGAAAATAAGAAAGAAATTTTATTTAGGGCCTCAAAATTCGACTGGTTTGAAATAAAACTTTAAATTCGATTCACTAATTTGACTTTTAAATTCAAATTTTACATTTTTCACGGATTTTAGTTTTACTGAATTTAAAGCATATCATGAATAGACCCCAATGGATATAGTCGACAATTTAAGAGATTCAAATAAAAATCAACAATTTCATATTTAAAAATTCAAAATCCTTCAAAATCAAAAAATTGAAACTATTTCATTTTCAATCGCTTTCAGAAGATTCACGCACAAGTTTTAAGCGTCCTCAGCAGTAGATGGTACTGTAACGTTTTTCATAAAAGAATCTGCTGCTTCTTTAAAATCTGGAGAGATCAAGACTGGTTGTTTTGTGTGTTTCTTAAGAATTAGCTATTTGCACAATTCATCAGGTTCCCGCCTAAAACATTTGTTATTTTTTTCCGTATTCTATGCTCATTCCACTCTTTTTTTGTAATATGGATATCCTCCTGAATCATGCTGCCGAAACAATATTGCAAACGTTCTATATGCATAAGGTTGCCGGTATCAAGTAACTGTTCATATTCCATTCTTTTGAATAGAGTAATGTAAAAATCACCCATGTGTTGACGAAACTACCGCTAATAAGTCATATCCATCGGTTACGCTTCCACGAGCGATGCTTCTGTGCCGTGATCAGTTCTTATTAAGGTAGGCAAAAATCCACATTTTGGATTGCCTCCCGTCTATGTAGCCATAAATAGCAAATCCAAACCGTTTCAGCTTGTCGTGATTGTCAGCATTCTACAAATAATTTGGGCCCAGAACATTATGTTCCGTTTCAGTTTCTATCGACAACGTGCTTCAACTCCTTCAGGATCAATTTTTCTGAGCAATTTGATGACTGTTTTTTGCTTCTCGGTCTATTTGTACACTTTTCCAAGTCTCTACTACATAGACCTATAGCCTAAATTGTAGCCGCTTTCTTCAAGTTGCTATAGAATAGCCATAAAGATTTCTTCTGTCGGGCTTTCATTCAAATTCTTTCTCTTGAGATTTGCAGCAGTCATAATTCTTGAAGAAGTCCTTGGTGATGTGCCTATACCGTATTTTTCACTTAATAAATAAAGAATAGTCTTGTAACTATAAACATTTTAAAAATACTTTTTTATTTTTTCTAAACTAATTCAGCCTTCTTGTCCCTCTGAAAATAAAAACAAAACTGTCAACAAAATTCATCTGAAAATGATATATTTCATCCGTATGAATCAATCAAAGTATATTATTTCATAACTTGTAAATAGGCTCCATTGATATCACAAGAATTTTTGAAGAAAAACGCTGTCCTACCTTCGTAAATTTTTTTCAGCTTTCCATTAAAACCGCAAAAATAGGAATCAAATGTCAGACAGGAACATCGAACTGAAAACTTTAAATTAAAATGAAATTAAAAGAATTATACATTTCAACATGTGTTTATAATATTGTACTTCATGGAAACTAGTCGCAATAATGTTCTTGCGATCCCTTCAAATTATTCAAAACAATTAAAAACTCCTTGGAATGTTTAAAAATCTACTAAAATCATTAAATTTTTTTGAAATCCTTTATAATTTTGGAAATCACTTAAAAATTCCTTGGAATATTTGAAAATATACAGCACAAACTGATGCTGTTGATTCATCAGGTCAACCATTCAAAACTTATTGCCTACATTCCTTGTTTAAATGATTGTATAAATGGGATTGAAGAATACAAATTATTGAAAATTGTGGAGGGAAATATGAACCATATAAACATAAATTCTACCTAATCAATCAATTTCATTTATTTGTGAGAGATCCAGCTGAATTGAACAAGTGTCAAGAGAGGGAAAGTTGAATTCAATCAAAATACGTTTGTAGAAGTCCCGTGTAGAAGTCCCGAGCAATAATTGAAATTTTTAATTCAATCCAATGATGCTCGAAAATATCCAGTGCTGGATGAAACGAAAATCTGTTGTAAAACTAAGTTTATCATACATACATTCTGAGAAATGCGTAAAGCGCGCGAAATTTGAATTAAACTGTTTCTTACTTATAAATTAAATATAATGAAAATCGTAGGTAAATAAATGCCATCCTAATTTACGAATTATAAATAATGACACAAGATTTTTTTTGGAACTGCTTGACGAGCGGATGTTCTGAGGAGTCGCTCCGCGTTTTTGTTGAATTTGCGAGTGTTTGTTTGAGTGTTTCAGTTTTTAAAATGTATAAATAGTGGAAAGTTGGTGATCCTAATCATCCCCTCCTCTTCATAAGTGTGTTGTGGTGGAACGTACCGCAAAAAGGGCTAAAACTATTGTGCATTATATGTGTACAAATACGCATATCAAAGCGTGAGATACTTATTTGAGTGAAAAGCGGGTTACACAGGCGTAAATCGCAGTTTCTTGCACTCGAATGACCCGTATCTGAATCCTTTTCTCTACACTGCTGATTAGTCTGATTATGAAAAATAACAATGAATCCAATACATACTATGGGTGCTTGGAACATATCAAAAGTGCTTCTAAACACTACAATTATGGTAAGTGCAATAGCTGGTTCCACGAAAAATGTGTTAAAACTAGCCGTGTCTTTCTTAGCAATGAATGGATATGCTGTTGTAGCGTATGCTCGTCTCTTTTGCCACCCAAAATCAGTGGCATTACCCCTAGATCTAGGAAATGTACTAGTAATTCTGATAAATCTGATACGCCTTCGAACCATTCTACTGTGGCATCATCATCGGGTAAATCAGATGCTGGCGCTACACTTCCCGCGGCCCCATTACGAACGGCTGACCACCCGGGACCGCTGCCTTCTTCCATGCTTCTGCCACCTCCCCCTCCGAATGTTGATGTGGCTACTTATACTGCTATCTGCAAGTATCTCGCCGGGCCTTTAGATGCTATCCACACCATGTTCTCTTCGATTAGTGAAAAATTGGGTGACGGGGGAACGGAAAGCCTTCGGAATGACATTACCTCGAAGATTAATGAGGTCAAAGATAGTTTAAAAAAGGTTTCAAAAGAAAATAGAGTAGTCGTCTGTAGACTTGATGGACTGGAACAACGAATCGATCACGTTCAATCCACTACGAGACATGTATCCAGTCAAGATAAGCTTGAATTAACGTCTAAGCTCAATGCTTGCACGTTGAAAATAAAAAAACTCGTAGAATTCGAAAGAAACCTCGAATTGGTCATTACTGGACTACCTGCCTCGCCTGCTGAAGACATGACGTATCTCCAACTGTACTTCACTCTACTGCCGACCTTGAATCTTAATGTATTGACATCCAATCGAGGACCTTAAACTCATAGGACATAATCGCCGTTGGATCTTCTTCACTACTTACTCTGAACCCGAATCTTAGGGGTAAAAATAGTAATAATGATAATATATTTTCTGCAAATAAACATTTAACGGTTTGTCATGTTAACGCCCACTCTCTGAAAGCACATATTCACGTATTATGGTCTTTTCTTCTTTCTAATCCTTATGACATTATTGCTATTTCTGAGACTTGGCTTAGCGAATTTATTAATGATAATTTGGTTGCTATTCCTAATTATTACTTTCTGCGTTTTGATAGAGTTGACAGGCAGGGTGGTGGGGTTTGCGTAAACATACTGGCCCTATTACTGATTTTAAAATGGCATTTTCTCTTCACTTCCCCCTGTACACTAATGTTTTTATCGTGGGCGATTTAATGCCGATCTTTGTAAAGATGCCTATTATTCTAACCATATTCGACGCTTTTTCTTTTCCACAGACCTTCACATCGTACCGTACTCTCCCACACTGCCTCTTGTCACACATGGTCAGATAAACGTGCTGTTTATGATGAGGCTAGGATAGTAGAATATAGCCAAAGAGAGGTACCATTTCTAACACAGCATAGCCTTATTTATGATAAGTATTGTTATCTACTTCCTAAACAGAAAAACAGACTCCTATCTTACCGCGATTTTCGTAACATGAATGTTGATGATTTCTTGACATATTTGGTATCTTGCAATTGGTCTGAATTGTCTTCAGTTGATCCTATTGAAAATACAATTTCTATGTTTAATGCAATCGCAATCGATGTTAATGAAAAATTCTCTACGCATCGTATGTACCAACCTAGGAGATTACCTGCGCCGTGGATCAGTCAGGAACTAAGGTGAATGATAAAGGAGACACATGGGCTATACAAAGTAACTATACGTAATAACTCTGATTATCTCATGTCTAAGTTCCGCTCCCTGAGAAACCGGGTTCAAAATAATTTGCTATCTAACAGAATTGCTTATAATATTTTTATAATACAGTCAAACTAACGAACATCAATGACCCTTCTCGTCTTTGGAATAACTTCTGTATATTTGGCCTTGTTAACCTTAAAAAGAATGATGGATCATTGCATATGTCTGATGAAGATTGCAATACTTATTATCATTCTGTTTGGAATATATCCTCGTCCTATTCACAAACTACACATGAAACGGATTTCTTGTTTCCTCCTGTTTCTTTCATGAACGTTATTAAGGCTATTGAATCTTGCACCAGCGATTCCAAAGGCCTTGAGGGTATCCCTATTAGCTATATTAAAAGAGGTATGGAGGTTTTTCTTCCATACTTAGTGAACCTTTTCAATTATTCCATCAATTCATGTACATTTCCTGCCCTATGGAGAAAGACGAACATTCGCCCTATAACTAAAGTTCAGATCCCGGTTTCACTAGGTGATTATAGGCCTCTCTTTTATGAGCGTCCTCTAAGGTTTTCGAGAAAAGTCTTTCCAAGCAATTGACTGAATATCTCAAAACGAACAATCTGTATGATAAATACCAAACGGGATTCAGCCAAGGCCAGAACGCCCAGACTGCTTTGTTGAATCACCGTTTTTGTTCTTTTTGATTTCAGCAAGGTTTTCGATATGACGGATAATGGTATTCTCCTTAGTAAACTAAGAGGAATTAGTTGCTCAAATAAAATTGTAGTATTGTTTTGGTCCTCTTTTCTTGATAGGGAACAAGCGGTATTTTCTCCTGATAAAAATATGTTATCTATCTGGCTTCCGGTAACTTCTGGTGTCCCTCAGGGATCGATTTCAGGACCTATCCTATTTATTATATACGTCACTGATCTTAAGCTTTTCCTTAAACTTGTTAAATACTTATTTTATGCTGAAGACCTTCAAATCTATATTTACTGTTCTCCTCGTGATATATCTTTGGTGATCGGGTCTTTAAATCAAACGATTGAGATTTTGAATACATGGGCCACAATTAACAAACTTTCCATTAACGTTTCTAAGGTAAAGGCCATGATCCTCAGTAGTCCTGCCTATCTTAGTAACATTGATACGTCAGTTTTACCTCCGCTAATGTTAAATGGTTCTATTATTCAATACAATAACTCTGCTAGCAATTTAGGCGTCATCTTTAATCCTTCGCTTAACTGGCAAGACCAAGTTTGTCATATAGTCAATAAAATACATAGAACATTGAATCCTCTCAAAGTTAACAAGAAAATCCTAGATAAGTCTCTGCGCATTAAATTAGTATCTACACTTATCTTCTCTCTCTTAGATTACTGCTGTCTGGTTTAGGATGATATATCACTTGAACTCGATGTTAAACTACAGAGAGCACTAAATACATGTGTGAGATTTATCTACGGCTTACCAAGATACACATCAATATTACCGTATATTAATGCGCTTAATTGGTTAGGAGTTGAAAATTAAAGGAAATATTTTATGGCTGTCAAACTTTAAAGCATTCTTAACTTAGACAATCCTCCGTTTCTTTGCGAGTCATTTCAATATGTAGACCGTGTTCTAAGTCGTGTTACTAGAAGAGACGGAAACTTATTATACATACCTACATGTAGAACTTCTGCATATTCCAATTCCTCTTCTATCTATACTGCTAAAATCTGAAATTCTGTGCCTAATAATATAAGGGCTACTGATTGTTTAGCTTCATTCAAAATCAGTTTTTTCCGAAATTTATTGTCTGAGCAAACATCAATTTTATAAATTTATATAGATTTCAACGGTTCTTCTTTATCATCAGTTGTTTTTATACTAATCTCGTTTTTGTTATACAGCGTTTATTTTTTTCTAGCACTAGTTCTTACAATCTTTAAAATTCTGTAATTGATTATTTGATTTCACATAATTAATGTATTTTCATTTTGTACTTATATTTTCTGTCTTAGGGGACACTGGCTTAAGGCTTCAATAAACTCTAAACTAAACTAAACTAAGATCTTTTTTCATAATTAAGTGTTTATGATATTAAATCCACATAGAATAACTGAAATTGACAGACAAATTATCACTTGTTCTACATATTTAAATGCAAAATTATGGTAAGCTCGACCAATGTAGTACAAGAAGAGTTTTTTTATGTTCGCAGATTCTTCCACCTTTTTAAATGTATACTTATGGTTTGCATTCTCAAGGATGTTTATAATCCGACTAGTTAAAGAGACTGAAAATTAGGTTTCCAGCTCGACCATAATTCTTGTGCCATATTTGGTGTGAACTTTGCGAATCTTGGTAATTACATACTTCTTTTTGAAGTAATGACAGAGAACGGCTTTGCAGTGAAAAGTCAATAAGTGGCGAAATCAGTTCTGTACTGGAAGACTGTCAAAAAGGAGTTGCATATTATACCACCTCTAAAATTAATTAAAAAACGAAAATGCCTTAACGCAACCGAGCATCGAGAGTATCTCAAAGCTCGTTTTAATCTACTAGCTAGAAAAGGAAACGTGATGTAATCAGTCATCGAGTAAAGTGGATTAATGCCAACAAAGCTTTCGATAGCAGAATTCCCACAAGTGTCATAGCTAATCTGGTCCACAAAGATGTTCTTGCTTTCTTAGATGATGCTGCAGTTTTGTTTGCAGCAGATGCCAGCAAGACCTTACATGAACTCAGAGCTCTAAAAGTCAACGCAGCGCTTATTGAATTCTCATTGAAGATTGGTAAGGAGGAGCCTAAAGAAGAAAATTTTAAAACAAAGAATGAAGAGATGTTTTCAAGTACAAATTTAAAACTCTGGTTCACAAATAATGTTAGAAGTCCTATCTTGAAAGAAATGGATTAGAAGCTAACATTAATAAGCTTAACCCAATGAAGGTTAGTTCATATATTAAACTCCCCAAATCGATCAGGGATAAAAAAGCATGCATTGCTGTACAGAATGAGGATAACGAGTGCTTAAGGTGGGCCATATTATCGGGAATACGCCCAGTTAATAATAATCAATAACGTGTATTAACCTACAAATAATATAAAGATGATATAGATGTTTCCGGAATCAAGTTCCCTGTTGCCATAAAAGATGTGTCCAAATTCGAATCACAAAATACCACCTTGATTAATGTTTATGGCCTTATCAAGAAGAAGAAATTTTTTGCACTTCCATTTCATCTAACGTCATTATGATTTTACGAGTCCTGCCCTGATGATGTGAAACCATCGAAATGGTTTGCGCTGCAGTTTCTGGAAATGGCAAAGCAATGTGACAAGATACTTACCTCTTTCATTCCTTTGCAGAAACTGACAGAAGAGTAAAAGGTAGCATTTATTATAGCTATTACATGCCACATCTGTGAAAAGGCTCTACATCCACCAATGTAGAAAGTACGTGACCACTGTCACCTCAACATCAAATGTCGTGGTGCTGCTCACGCAGACTGTAATTTAGCCCATCAAAATTGATACACCATACCTGTTGTATTTCACAATTTAAGTGGATGTGATGCTCACTTCATCATTCGAGATTTTGCCACACAATTTGAAGGTAGAGTTACAGTGCTGTTCTGAAGAAACAAAAAAACATCTCCTTCATAAAGTATGTTCAGAATACAAAAATACAACTCAGGCTCATTCACTCGTTTCGTTTCATAGCATCATGATTAGAAAAGTTAGCATCAATTCCATGTTTTTCGGTATTAAAAGAGAAAAAATTTAACTTCTTACGAGAAAGGGTTTTCGTCCCTATGAATACCTTGCCTCGAATTAAAGACCTAAAGAAAATCAGCTTCCATCAAAAGAAAAATTCTATAGTACATTAAATGATTCATCAATAACTGACGAAAATTATGCTCATGTGCAACAGGTATGATGCGCATTCAATATCAAGACTCTCTAATAGTATGTACAATTTTATAAGAACGCTGACGTCCGGCTTTTCGCTGATGCATTCGAGAGCTTCCATGATCAATGTCTACAGACTTATGGACTCCATCCAGCACACTATTATACAACTCCTAGCTTGACATGGGATGCCATGTTATGATATAAAAAGGTACGTTTTGAATTCCTCACTGACGTTTATATGCTGCTAATGATTGAGCAACGCAAAAAGGGTGGAGTGAACCAATGCTCTAACCTATAAGTCATTGCCAACAACAAATACATGGCGGTTTTCAATGAAAATGGGGAGATTACATACATTGTATATTGGTTGCGAGTGATGGAAAAATATTGAGAATTTTAATTTCAACGTCCCAAATGATTCACCCATTGGTTATATACTAGAAGTCGATTTGTGCTATCCACCTGAGCTACATGATGAACACAATTATTCGCCATTTTGTCCAGAGCACTCGAAACCATCGGGATCAAGCCAGGAGAAACTCCTAACTACCCTCTCATCGAAACGAAGGTACGTTCTCCATTATCGGGCTCTCAAAAAAAGTTACCGCTAATGTCCTCAAACTCATAAAAATTCACAAAATACTTCAGTTTAATCGATCTACATGGTTAAAAAGTTAAATAGAATTTAATATTGCAAGGAGAGCAAATGCTAAAAATGAGTTTGAGAAGAATTTATTCAAGTTGATGGACAATGCATTATATGGCAAGACAATGGAGAACGTACGAAATTACGTGAAAGTAAAACTCGTGGCAAAGTGGGAGGGTAGATACGGAGCAGAAGCCCTCATAGCAAATCTCAACTTCCACTGCCGCGCAATCTTTAACGAAGATCTCGTTGCAACAGAATTTGAAAAAACACAGCTTCTGTTCAATAAACCAATCTATGTTGGGCTTACAGTGCTGGATGTGTCAAAAATCCTCATATATGACTTTCGCTATGGCTACATACGAAAAAAGTATGGCAATAAGTTTAAATTAGTGTACACTGGCATAGTAAGTCTGATTTATGAAGTTAGGTGTGCAGATATTTATGCAAATATGAAAAACGTTATTCAAAAATTTGATACGTCAGATTACTCACTAAACAATGTTTTTGAAGTGCTGCAAGTTAACAAAAAGTTCTCGGCCTTTAGAAAGATGAATGTAATAGCAAAATAATTACAGAATTGGTTGGCTCGCGAAGTAAGATCGATAGTATCCGCATTAATGGCGAAGACGTTATCAAAAAAGCAAAAGGAAATTCTTCTATTCAAACAAACACTCAGCATGTTATAAGATCTCGACTACACAACCACGAAACTGTCAAACAAACCAAACTTGCACTTAGCCCGTTTGATATTAAGCGATACTTACTTCCTCACAGTACTGACACCCTCGCCTGGGGTCATTATAAGATCAATATCATGAATACAGACGACAATGACGCTGCCATAATATCTGAAAATGACGTGGAATTCTGGGACATTTAGGAAGACTTAGCGAATAAATATTATTGAAAACAGTAATTGTAAACTTTTCTTATTTTAAATAGTTATGAATATTAATCAAGATGGTTTTAATAATATAAAAAAACATGTGTATTTTATTTTCTTGTTTTTATTTATCAATCCTGACAACTAGTACAAGCGTAGGCTTATATTATAAATTTAACAGTATTCCATAGATATTTAGTTTAGCAATAATTCATCGTTCGTTCCACATTGATTTAAGATTATTTCAACATTATTTCAATATTATTTCAACGCTTCTTGATTATTTTTTCCACGAGGTATACGTCTGGATGTGTAACTCTGAGGAGTTCTTGTTTATAGAGTCCATCAGCGATTGTTTAATCTTGATATTCCTTGAGCTTGTACGTCACTGGATTCGTCAATATAACCCGATAAACAGTAAATATCTATGTCGACCAATTGAGCGTATATCCTTTTTCAAAAACGTGCTTGTGCTTATGATTCGAACTATGTCACCAACTTTAGACTTTAGGCCATTATTTTCACGAGCATAGGGTAGCATTTCAACCAAAGCTGCCTGTCACGTCTTGGCTATACCACGCATTTGCACGCGAGGACGTGGATAATTCTTTCTAGCAGGTTTATGTTGTTGTATGACTAGCGCCAATTTTTCTTTTTCCATTTTTAAGTGGGTTTAATCGAGCGTCTAAATGAGCAATGAGTTGAATGTTACGGACTGACAAATCTTGTTGGGTGTCAATATGCAGGGTTTTTAGTTTTTTGTTAATTAATTCTTCGAGTATACGTATCATCAAAATATTATTGTTAAACTCTCTTCATATAGATGATATCACTTGATACACCGCACGTATCTCGTTTTGTAAAATGCGCTGTACGAGTTCCAAATTGACTGCGTCGTATTGTTCTTTTGCCTCGCTAATGTTACAAAGTCGTATTCCGTCTACGTTGTAATAGCCGTCAGAGGTGATGTTGAATCCAACAGGAGATCCACGTATTGCTACAGCGTTCGAACCAGGTGACGTCCAAACACGTCGATACTCATCTTGATACTGACGATAGAGTTATGAGCACGCTCCTAATATATGGTATAAATACAGCTTCCCCAGTTGCTCAATAATGGATAAGATTTCACTGTTGTGACTCGTGTTGCCTGCTGCCTGAGACGCTAGGAGTATATAAAGACGATGAACTAAAGTCGGCGGTAAAAGTATGCAACCCTCACTTTGAACGCTTGTCACTCGTTAAAAATAATCGAATAAAATTCTGGCCGGGTACACGTAAAATCTTAAAGTCTCCTGCATTAAAAGATATGTAGATTGTGAAATACGATCGATATTTCGCGATATACTCCTTTAAGAAAATTTCTTAATTTAAGGAGAATAGACACTATACAAAAAGTGTTAGAAAAAAATAATCCATTTCACAACAAAAGGTGCCTAAGGAGGAAGGGGATACCGACCTCCCTGCCTTTTCCCTTCCCAACTATTGACCTGTGGGTGTATTCTTGCATTAATAATAAATAAATATCGATGAATTTTAATTTTTTTAGAACTTACTTCAATAAAGTTGCAAAACTGCACATTTTCAGCCATATACCAACTCCCTATTATTATTTCTGTCCTGGCTAGAATTTTCTGCGATTTTTTTTTATTTAGTTGCGAACGCTCAAAGTGAGAGTCGCGTACTTTTGACGCCGACTTTAGTTGCGAAACGTCTGCGAGATACGTTCAACATTTTTGCAATAAAGTTCTTGTACTTGATATCTCGGCTGGCACGAAGAGTTTCAGTTGGGATGTACCGTATCTTATGTGCATTTGAAGCAATCAATATTTCCTTTTAATTCTCAAGATCATCAGTGCTTACAGAAGACTCTACGGGACATTTTATAAACAGTAGTTCAAGCAGACTAACTGTTTTCAGATACTGTTTACCTTCAACTTTGATATATTACCCCTCAAAAGCAATAGGTTTATCACTAATCATGAGGCTGCCATCACTGAGCTTACGCACACTATAAACCAGATCTAGATACTGCTTTCTATTTTGTTGTAGCATTCTGAGAAAGTTATTTGTCAAATGCTCATAACTATAAGGAAACTCGGTGTTAGCATCTTCTTCAAGCTTTACTATCCTCCACCTACCCATCCTCCTCTTCATGTTTTTCCGTTACAAGCTCTTTGTCCTGAACTTCTTTCTGAGTGGAAGGATTAGATATGTTAATCAGTTTCTGCAGTGGCATGACTATTGGCTTGAAACTTAAACGCATTATATTTTCTGTAGCTTCTTTACACATTTTGAGCATTCGATGTTTACGTCAACTCACATCACTAGCTTTTGCGATTTGATGGAGCTCCTCCTGCTCTTTGTAAAACTTTGAGATGTTGACGTGTTCATTTTCCGAATATATAATGATATCATTTCCACCACACAACTTGTATTTATTGAAGGGCAAAACAGTCAAATCATTTTTGTATCTTCCCTTGTTGAGTTCGCTATCCTTATCAATGAGAACAAATCCATTCGAACATGCTGAACATAAGTCTTGAAATTAAAAATAACTCATTATCTCGAACTAGATGTTTAGGAATACGAGCCTAAGCTTGACATAAGTAAAAACTGTTAACATGGGCGTACTATCCTTACAGAAAAAGGCTCTAATGCTATCCTGTTTCACACAGACTACATCATCAAATACAATTATAGAATTTTGTGGAGCATCATTTGGTTGTATTACTTCTTCATGATCACTGAAGGGCAATTATTTAACACCGTCCATATCATTTAATACACGTTCCAAAAAATATGTACTATGGTTGTTTAATGGATTTCGAACAGACGTAGACATTCACAAATTTCAATCCATTCGGGTAAAGGATTAGGGTAAGTAATGTGTTTGTCTTGCCACAATTTGATGGTCCACAAAACACTGCACGAATACTGTCTGGTAGTAGAGTGCCATGACGTTTCACCCTCTGCTCTGATTGAACTACGGTGTCAGAGTTGCCAACTGAAAGTTTAACGCGTTGTGTCTGGAACCACATCTTGATCTCGACTGTTGTGAAAGCTATAAATGCAGCTCTTATAATAGCTTTTGCATCAGTTGCATGCTAACCTCCGTTCACTTAAGAATGATTGTGCAGCGTAAAGGGAATAAAGTGTTATGCCATCATCAAGGTAAACTATTGGTCAACAAAATCATCAACAAATTACCATTTGAGTTGTACTTACCTGACTACCAATACTGTGGCCCAGGTACTAAGCTAGCTAATCACTTGCTAAAGGTTATCCTAGTGTTCATTCTTTAGACGCAGCGTGCAAAGAATACGACATTGCATACTCGAGAAATTATGAGAACGTTGAAACGAGAAAAGCTGCAGATCGTGGACAAGCCAGTAAAGCCTGTCAGCGTGGTTTTTCTGGAGACGCAAGAATTCATGAGAAAACGGCAGCACTGGTAATAACTAACGTGATGAATGCCAAAGCGAAATTCGGAATCGGGTTAAAGAAGAGGAAGATGTCTATTTTAAACAGGTAATCTATTTCGGAAAGTTTAAAAGGGAAGAAGAATCCTAGTTTGAAGAAGAAAAGAGGTATAAAAATAAACTATTAGCATTTAGAAAGGTTCTAAATGTAGTCAAAAAAGCAATGAAACGAAATAGTAATTCGCAGCTGGCCATCAAGTCTTCAATCAGAGGTGCAATGGAAGCAATAAACAGCGTAAGTGGAAAAGCCACGTGTCTTAAGCAAACCTTCGAAAGTTGGTAGTGTTTTGCAACTGATTCCAATTTTTTCTGGACTCAGTGTACTTTTCGCTCTTTCTGGTAGGTAGCTAAGACGGTAAGCAATGCTAGTGCAGCCAAAAAACAACTGGCAGAAACTCAACGGCATAAAAAATGCAATAGAGGCTATTGCTCTAGGAAAAGGGTTACACCTAAAGCCCTTAGGTCTTCACATGAAACCTTAGCAAAAAGGAAAGGGACTTCATCCATGACCGACGTGAAGCTACATCATCATGCACTCACTGGTGCAGATCTGTTTAAGTATGCTAAAGCTCCAAAGATTCCACATTTTCGTGGAGTGCTTATGAGCAATCAACTACCTGTGAAGGGAACCCGCCAAATTTAGACTGCTATTGTTAATCTTGATGATAGTTATGGGCCTGGTACTAACTGTGTAACCTATATCATGACAGATATCCAGACTATGGCCGTGTTGAATGTGGACATTTGTGCTTAAAAGTTCTGTGTATACAACTGCATATAAAAGGTAAATACTGTCTATATAATAGCGTGTCATGAATTGACTGGAGTCAATACAGAGAAGATCATCAGCAAGGATGAATCATTTACTCTCACGATAACATTAAACTCTGATGTTCTAGATGCAGTGTATTTTCCACCAATAGAACTTTCTTCTCATAAGAAATATGCACTTGTACTCGTTGACACTGAAATGAATAAAATCTATGTAGGTGATACAGTAGTGAATATACCTACTGGTAGCACTGAAATCAAAGATATTGAGAGTTATGTCCATAAAGCTCTAGCAATTGATAATATTACAATTAACAACAAGCAAAATAATAACACATTACCCAGAGATGTAAAGTGTGATCGCAAGATGAACTTTCAACCTCACGATTCTATTGGACAGTTGTTGGGATTCACACAATGTATTTATGAAGCCAATAAGACTCATACTTCTGATCTAGATCTAGATCGTTGAAGTGCCGTCACACGTCATTTATCTGCCAATCGCCGTGAAGACAATACATCACATTCAGCTCTGCATACTTGATCAGGACGGAGACTTATTGCATTTTCGAGGAGAGGTTATAACAAGAGGACTACACGTCAAATCATCAGCATGATGACTATCATATATGACTATAAGCTCATCGACCAGTTTGTCATTAAGGTTATCAACCTGTGGTCTACCTGTTTGAACCACCCTGCTACTGAGACTCGCTTCCTGCCAAATACAAGATTGAAAATTTATGGTTGAAGTGCAATTACCGTGGTTTGGAATGGAGTTCCGGTCACATACCCTATGAAGAAGTGAGGTTTAAAATCCGAGATACACTAGGCGGCGCTAGTGCTGTCTGCATTAAAGGATTGGAAAAGAAAAAAATGGTTGGACCTGTACGTACAAAATGTACATAATCTGGATGATCTGAGCTGCCCTCCGTTGAAAAAATTGTACAATAATAATGATGATGATGGAGATATGACTGAAAGTGTTAATACTTTAGATACTTTTTTGAGCAATGCAGCGCTAAGAAAATTGTATAACCAATGTGAATTATGTTTAAATTACATTTACTTTTATCACATTATAGGTTAAGTTTTTCTATTGTAAAATTAGGCTGAGTCTTTTTTCTTGAAGAAACTAGACATTTAATTTGATATCGAGTAAAGATATATTAAAAAACATTAAATTAGTTATGAATTAGTTAAGCTGATTTTAAATTTTATTCCGTATATTTATTTTCTGCGGTAAACATTACAAACATCGTTGAGTTTAATTCTGAATCCAAATGTCGCTTACTCTCAGCGGTGAATAATCACAGTCGTCGCTGGACTGCATTTCCCACGGTGGAATTTATTCAAGCATCGTTACGTTGCTATTAAATTTCAACGCTGGATATACATCGCTGGGAAGCATTTTCAAATTTCACGCCATCTAATTTTCGTTAGCACTAGATAAATAAACATTTTCCCTGATTGTAATATTATCTCGAAGTTTCTAGGAGCTTGGAGAATCCCCCCAGCTTACATAGACCAAATGTGTTACCAGAACTTTCGATAACTCAGGGGAATCTAAAGAAAACTTGGGTATCACGGTCGATATTGCATGGTTTCACCTCCTTATTTCCATTAACACTAGATGAATAAGTTAGATAATAATAGGTAGAAGTTTCTAGAAGCTTCTAGAATCCCCTGCTCATATAGGCAACCTATGTTTCTAGAACTTACGAGAACTTAGGGGAATCCATGATCTCACGTGCGCTATCTACACGAAAATCTTATAGCGATTCGGTCTGTAAAACAGGGAACCGCCTTATTGACTTGGCCGTTGATTCGTACCAGTGCTCTACCTTACCGACCGCGCAGTTACCGACTATTAGGAACAGACTACTAGCGCCATTTGTTGGTGGAAGACATAACTACGTAGTGATGGGTCAGAAGCCGCCTAGCTATACTACTAGAGAGCGGTAATTTGTGAATGAATTTCTTAAATTTCAACACAATTGCAGTCAATTGAAAACTTTACATTTTTCCTACGAAGTGGCGCAATGATTGCATTTGCTACAAGTTATTACATTTTTACTCAGTGATAGCCGTCCTATAATTTCTTTCAAGAATGGCAAAATACCAGTGGTACAATCCGCAACGGTGTAATGTACAACATTTAGGTAAGAATTTTTCACATAAAAACCAAATGGAAAGTTTATTGCGAATAATGTAATGGGATTCGAACTAATACAAACATTTTCTTAAAATATATATTTCACATCATATATCTTAAAATATATCGTACAATGAAGATGAAGTTGGTTAGCCAGCCATTTTGGATAAAAATTAAAAAAGTGAGCGCATTTAAAGAATTGTTGGGACCACTTTTTCCGAATTTAAGAATTCTATGCGCGGGTATTTATAGTATTGGGATAAAGTTCCGATTAGATATATTTGGTAACATACATTTTTTTGCAATAGTGATAATTTTCGCAAAAATTAGTGATAATCGATATTCATTTAAAAAAGCCATAAAAATCTTGACTTTTTGCGTTCATTTAAGCCAATACGCAAAATTTCGCTAAATATTTTTCAAAAAGTTGTATAGCTCATCAAGTTACACATTTTCTTTTAAACATTTTTATCTGCAAGTGATAGTTTTCGCGAAAATTAGTGATGCATCTAATGAAATGTAACAGCTTTCAATGCAATAAGCGACACGTCTTCCTCAACCGTCCGCGCTCATAGTACTTACCGGCGTGTGTTTCTTGCGTGCATTAATTTTTTCGAGATTTCCTTCTCCCGAGTCCTAATCAAGATGGATGAAACATAAAATATTTTCAATCTAAGTATGATTCTCCAAAAAAGAGAAAAAACCGTTCAGTGGTTGCGAGTAATCGAACTCATTCCAACTGAACGATTCTGCTTAAAACAGAACAAGAAGATGACTCTTTTGGAATCTGCGGCCTGTATGCTCATTTCATACTGTTCCGCTGTAGGATTCAATTTTGAACAAACGATCCGGGAAAGCAGCATTGTAAACAGTTGATTTCTCAGGAAACTGTTGCAGACTGCTTCTCTTTTTGTAGGGAGATCTGCATGGTTGTTCTTGACAGTAACTACGAAAAGGGCGTGTGGTGGAAGGATCATGGATCCTCGGAATGATCCACAGAGGACATCCCTACAGCTATCGGTTGGAAATCTATCCAATCTGATTTGAGAGATCAGGCTTTTTTAATAGAATTAATAAAAAAGCACGTAGCGGAAGGGTCGGAGATCCACACCGTTTGTTGGAAGGGTTATATTAAACTCGAAGAATATGGAGTACACACTCAAAACGAACGAATACTTTTGATTTCTCTCACGAGGAGGACTGCATAAGAGCAATCTCGCAGACCATCTCTGTGAATGTCTGTGGCGACGACGGCTCCAGAAGATAGGTGCTGATCCGTTTAAGGAACGAATCGCGAATATTAAAGTATGTTACCCTGGCGACTGAATTTAAATGGCATGTTTAATTAAACTAAATTCAAATATATTATATATTAATGAAATCATTTTAAAAAATCAGGTTAATTGATGATTTTATTTGAAAATGAATAATTTCTGGTTGAAAATTCAAGTAATTGATATATCTGACTGAAAATGTAAATATTCCATTTTGGGTGGAAAACATCTTTTGTAGCTGAAAATTGAATTCAAAATTCTTTAATTTTCTTAAAAATTGGTTATTGGGTAGAGAATGAATCTGCTCCATTGAAAAATAATCGTTTCAGGCAAAAAATGCAGCTATTTGGTTAATAATACAACTGGTTTCTTCCAAATTCAATTATTTATTTGCAAATTCAAGTATTTTGGTGCACCTTTCTTCAATCGATAACTCAATAGTTTTTTTGGAAATTCGTCTTTTTGGATCAATAATTAATCTTTTATGGTACAAAACTTATCTTTTATCCTTGAAAATTAATGTTTCTTGGAAGAAAATTTAAATAGACAACTTGGGACATTTGAACTTACTGTCCAATTGTTGCGGCAATTTTTCCTGGAAATATTGCTGTACATTAGTACTTGTATGATATGACTGGATACAAAAAATAATAAGCTTGAGATTGCATTTAAAAAATTTTAATCAATATTGAATATATATATATAGGGCTCTTGTTTTTTATTTGTCCAATTATACTTAATTTTTTTATAGAGGAAAGTGACCAAATACGGGATAGTATCCCTAATATGGAATACCGGAATTTCTTCCAAACTAATAATCGTACATACACAAAACAGTGTTTATCTCTTTCTTTTTATATCCATTCGCACGTACAAGTTGTACCATGTTAGTCGAACGAGTCCTTTCGTCGCTGTTGCAGTGTTTTGTTTTCACGCCTTCGGATAACTTTCTTAGGTATGTAAATGATACGTATTTTCATTACAAAATTTGCACACATGATTTTTTGTATAACTTCTAGAGATAGTTTAGATTCTCTTTTGTAGGTTTTAGTGGTATTTGATTGTATTACTTTCTTAAATATAAAAATATGAATGTCAGTTTGAAGTCGTTAGGATATCCAAATATGGACAGATCATAGTAC
>JAAAKG020148397.1:0-10261 GCA_010014905.2 Druon quercuslanigerum | reverse complement strand
AACTGTAGGTCCCCCTCCCACCACCAAGTAAGTGTGTGGGAGGTGTGTTAAGGAATAGGAAGAAGGTGCAAGAAAAAATGTAAACCCTTAGGGGACACGTTAGAAGCTTCTAACTAATAAAAAGCGTAATTAGTTCACTGCATAATCAGTTAAATGCACTGATTAACCAGGGTAAATTGGGTCCCTGCGTTCAGTTAGCAATTTTTTTATTGATTTAAATTCAGCCAGCATATCATTATGATATATCATGAAAGTTACGTGAGTAAAATACAACTTAGTGTAAGCAACCAACTAGAACGAATTTAAAATACTGAGTGTAAAGCCTACAGCTTTACATTATTAGTTTGCTATATAAGATCAGCAGAGAGCGGACCAGCCCAGTATAAAGTTGCGCACCGAGCCAAGGCTCGTTTCTCTTGTTGCAGTGAACCTTTTCATGAGGTGAAGCGGTGGGAGAGCACGAGCACGCCGGGCACATTCAACGCTCCCCCACCACTTCCCGCCGTATGATGGTTCTCCGCAGCAAGGAAAACAAGTCTGGGTTTGGTGCGCAACTTCAGACTGGGCTCGTCCGTTCTTTGGAGATCAGTCATTTCTAATTTTTAAAATGTATCCCTAGTTTCGTGACATGAGGGAAAATAAGACCATGAAATAATACCTGAAAATGATGTCCCTCGCACTTAAAATAAGAATAGAATCACTAATTCAATAGTGAAAAAACGCTTCACATTAACCGCGCTTATATCCGCCATCCGTGAACGTAAACATTCAATTATATCCTTTCGGGAGGGGATCCTACCAATGTTGCTCAGCGAAGGGGAAATGGCCGCGCTGCGCTCTGATTGGCTAGCTTGCCACGTGGAACTGCGAGGTAGTGGGTGCCAAGCCATAAACCAGGAAAAGAGCAACTAAAAGATAGTAGCTACTGATCCATAGCCCTAACTTGCAATATGTGTAAGCTTATGGAGAAAATTATGAACAAACGACAGAGATGGATTTTAGAAATTGGCGGACTACATTCACGAAAAAAACTAACCCTTGGTGATTAAAAACCAAGAAAAGAAAAATTAAATTCCTCACTCTTTCGATTACACAGGCTGATAAAAAGTAACATGGGCCACCCACTAATAGACTGTATATAGAGGGGAAAGTTAAAGGCTATGCTATCATACTGTCCCCTATGGTCCGTTATAGCCAAAATACAGCTTCATTGTTTGCAAAGGGATGAAATTCAATTAGATTTTTAAATTTCCGACTCTAAAGGCGTTTGAGTTTTTTTAAAATAATGTTAATATCAAAATTACAATATAATGTTTGAGTCATATTCTCACTTTGTTACACTCTCGAAGAAAGTTCCCATTTCCTCACAATAAACATGAAGGGAAAGTGGCGGGTTTCCATGCATGTATTATGAAAAAAATTTATTCTGAATTCATATACAGTTAGCATACGCTTAGAGATTGCAAAAATTTGTCTGATCTTTCTCTGGCTTATTCTTACGTCAACAAAATATTTTACACATTCTTAGTCTTCGGAAACTTTCTTACCTTTATATACGACATGATATTTTCTGTGAATATATATCAAAACCTCTTAAAATTTTTTCTAAATAAAAAAAATTAACGCCTATGAAGTATTCTTAAAACAAACAATTTCATAATATCGCCGAATAATTAGGAAGTTTTCTATAAAGTAAAGTTTGCTTTATTCAAGCTTTTTAAATTATTTATGGTTATTATTATTAATGATATTCTTAATCAGCTAAACCAGCTAAACCAGCACTTACCGCTGAAGCCATCTATCGAAAAACCGCGGAAGCAAAGTTGTACAAAAGTATAATTAATTAGGATCCAGAAATAAAAAAATTTAATTATATGTGAAATTTTGATCTGACTATAGATCATAAAAATATCATATTTTAGTTATATGTTCTTATCAATTGAATCAAAGTTGAAGAGAATCGTATTTTGCAACAACTGCGATGAAATTCCATGGAAGGATTGGCTGATTTTCTCCTACTGGACATTCCCTGACTTCTTTTGGGGACATACTGACAGTTGTACCTGTTCTCATGTTTATTTTCACCCGTTTACCATTACGCCTATATATTCCGCGAAGAACTCCACTATACTGCAATATTCCAAAAATGTCACCATTGGATGCTGATAAAACAATTTGTTCCTTAACAGGCAATGGCCGCATGAGATTAGGTTTTGCTCACCATCGAATTGCTATATCGGCAGGAAAAATGTATCTTCGAAATTCGAATTGACGGCTCCTATTTTTCATGGGAATAAGTCCAAGTTGTCCAAGTCCATATCCAAGTTCTTGCGAAGAAAGAGTCCAGGCAGGTGGAGAGCTGGACCTGGTACGAGAAGGAGGATCCTCAGTCGGAGAACTGCAGGAACTTAATTCTGCAAGAAGAAATAGAAGATTACTTTTTTTAAAGAACATACTTGTGCGTTGGTACTTATACCACGAACTTTTCGTAATCTTCTCGAACAATTGAAATTTTACATAATCTGGTGATATTGGCTATTTTTTAAATTTCTATCATTTAACTGATAACCCACGAAGTTAAATATTGTGCTAAACTATTATTTTAATAAGAGTAAAAGTCACATTCAAAGGCAGAGAAAAACCTTACTATTCTTGCAGAGGAAGCTCCTTGTGGAAAAACTGGAACCCTGGGAAAAGTTAGAAGGATATTAAAGTCGAAAAGGATAAGATAATGCGTCTATCCAATTGTGTAATGGCGAAGCTCAACCCAAGTTCGATAGACGTACCTGGCACCAAGCAACTAAATACGTTGGAAGCTAAGCCGCGATACCTAAGTCCGGCCAGAAAAACTGCGCTGATAGGCGCGGGTGCTGGAGCAGCACCGATGTCTGATTCTAACAAATGCCACCAAAGCATACAAATCCGATGCCAAAAAATCTCAAGCCTGCAAAACCCAATTCCTCGAATCCTAAATCCACAAAATCCCTAGCCTACAAAATCCTATGCCACGAAACCTAATTTCACAATTCCCGAGCTCACATACTCCACCAAGCCTAAACCAAGGCTGACACATAAGAAATAAAAAAGATGTACCCTTCTGTGTGCTTTTTTACAAAATAAAATTTTTCCGCCTTTTCTGCGTGTGTGCGTTAAGTAAAATTCATTTGAGTAGTACACTCTGTAGCTCTTGCCAATTTGCCTGTACAGTAAAATAAAAAAACCCTTTCCTTTTTTGCAGTTTAATCATATCGATTTAACCCTTGTTTCCATTAGAATCTTATGAATACCAGAGGTAAGTCGACGCGTTTAAAATGAAAAACAGAGCAACGCTTTGTTGTACTTTACTATAATGACTATCGAGAGTGGTCCAGCAGATGGAGCCACAGGTTACTTTAATTTTAATTTTATTGTACATTTAAATTATTTTTTGTCCTTCCAACCACAAACGAGACGATTCGAAAAGAAACTATGGTTGTCAGAAGATGCTTTGCCAGAATGGCGACGTTGGCGGACACATCCTTGAAATATAAAAGACGTTCCTCTCTCATCCTTACATTTGAGACACGCAGTGCGAATTCTCAAATTCTTACTCTTTACCTACTTTTCTTTTTATTCTCGGAACAATTCTCATTTTTCCAGGAAAATGAAAGACTGGTTAGTGTATTAATAAAGAGTCAAATGTTGGAATACAAGCAATGCGCTTGTCTTTTTGGGATATATTTAAAAAATTAGAATTTCACATATGTCCGTGAAATGCTATCAATTTCGTAAAAGATCCTGCAATAAAGATAAAAAGAAATATTATTTCAGTCTTCTCAGACGTTCAGGAAGAGCAAACAAGAATAAGAACAGAGATTGCGTGATTTCTGATTATTTATCACTGCTCAGTATTCTAAAATGACGTAGTATAATGATATAATTATACTTGCCAATCATTAGGAATAATGCTATTTTCCTGTCTACGAGAGGAATCGAAAATCTGTCCATGCATTAGAATTTCTCTAAATTTAAACATTTGCAAAGGTTGACAACATTGACGAATGTCATCTGGTGATAATTAATTTTCTTGTATTAAAGCTCCTTCTACATTAATGAATATATTCTTATTACGTGTCTGATGCTCTTGAATTGATTAAACTATGTCAATATTTTTACTATAAATTTTATTTTAATTCTGGAGTTTTTCTATCCATAAACATTTGAAATCTTTGATTTTATTTTGTAACGACTAAAAGGAAACCTATACGACCACGTTTTATGAAAACATTATCAGAAAGAAATTGATAGACCATTCTTAGGTGAAACATTTTTTTAACAAAAATTGTATGGTATCTTGTGCCTTTTCATCAACGATTTAATTTTGCATTTTACGTATCATTTCTTATGATTAAAACAAATAATGCATATTTTATTAAAAAATTTTGAACACCAAGCTTGTAGATCTTTCCTGGATAAACAATTTTATAATTAGACATTTATTTTTTTCTGTTTCCTTACGTGGAGTTTCGTCCAAACTTTACCTCTTTACTCGCGTGACCTACTTGCATACACAAACCATTCAGCTTTCGCATAAAATATCGTGTGTCACTCCTTAGCAAACCTTTGATGACCTCGTCCGCTGTTCACAGCAGGCCCCTCAAGCCTCAATGCATTTTCGTGGGACAAAGTTTCTTAGCGATTTGGATACGAATTACCAGTAAATGTCCAGCGGGGGCACTACAGTTGACCTCAACACAAGGAAATGTGTCGTCAATGATAACACAGACACAAAAGTACTATAAAATAAATAGACTTCCAAGAATATTCAAGATATTTATTGCGATTTTTTTGCATGTGTAATTTTATTTCATACAAATGTACTTTGATGCAAAAGGCTTAGGAAGTATAGACGTGTTACGGTTTGTCAGATTGACAATTTTTCGAAAATCTTTTTCCAATACATTGTTTCTTGTCTTTGGTTTAATTTTCACAAAGTTGCTAGCCGATAGTCTTAAATAGTTTTTTATCTTAGACAAATAATTATTTTTGGGCTATTATAAATAATAACCTAAAAATACACCCCAGAAAAGTCCAATTAACCACACGACCCACACACACGTTTGACGCTTATCACTGACAACAGTTACGTTTTTGTTAATGCCAGATGGCGCCCTCGATGGACATTTACTGGTACTCCGTACCCAAACCTTTGTCCCACAAAAATGCATTGAGGCTTGGAGGGTCTGGTTTACAGTACTCGGCTATGCGCGCGCATGTACGCCTCGTACTGCAAACATCGGTCTCGGCCGTCAAAGCCGTGGTTGGCTAAGTCGTAACACAATATACAATTAATTGTTCATCCATCGTTATACTTATCTTATTTTTGTCGCCTGATAATTTACATAATAATTTAGCTTTTTGTTTTCTTTCGCACTCAAATCGAATGAAGGTGATTAATCAAAACATTTGAGCTTAATTTTCTTTTAGTCGTTACTGACTGTTAGAAGAAGTTGAGTTACGCAAGAAATATATTATTCTTTCTCTACTTCAAATTTTTTTCATGTGGTTTTCTGCAAAGGACTCTATGCGCATTTATGTACAGAATCCTTCTAAAGGTTCCTCTTATGGATTTTTTAAGAGGCCATATGCACGTTTCTATACAGGAACCTCGCCACAATTTTCTTCGCAAAAGAACCTGCACTGGATCCTTTCAAATGTTCCTTTACTGGAGCAGGTTCCTTTTCAGGTTAATGAACAATTTCCATCGCGAAATTTCTGGACAAGAACCATTAGGATTACCTGTACAGGTTCGTGTGTAAGAACTGTGCAGGACCCTCCCAAGTGTCTGTACAGGAATTTTCAGGCGGGTGGATCGGTTTTCTATAAAAAATAAGCGAATTAAAATGGTCAGGAGTTTGGAATAGCATTTTTTGATGAATACTTAACAGCGTAGTTAGGAACATGGATCACGATAACAATTTGAAACATTTATAAGATTTAAATCTACTTCTCTCTGAAATTTTAGCAGGTCCAGGTCTGTTCGGCTTTACACGGACAAGTTACATGCATGTAGAACTTTTGAGGGGAGCGAAACTTTCGCCTTAGAAAGAGCGTGACAGCAGGGCTGCCAACATGTGAAATTCATGAAATCCAGCTGATCGAAACTGTCAGTAACTTAGGTCATGAAAGGTAATACTGCACACCAGTCACAGAGTCAGACGGCATTTGTTTAAATTTGAGTGATTTTATCAATTTAAAAGCATTTATTGTGCCAAAAAACTTGGCACGTGCTGCTTGTTAAAAAGTTTAGTCAGAGTTACTACTTACTGGAGTGGTAATTACTTGCTTGTATAAAAAATGAGAGTGTCAACAAGACACTAAATCTATTATGTTATGTTCGTTTTGGTTGAAGGTATTGTTGGACAATCGCGATTAGCGATTACCTCCACAATATAAAAATTAAAAGAAAAAAATCAAGCGCGTCAGAATTTTGGGCTTTTTTGGGCTGTTGAACGCACCAACAATCAATTTCCAAAAACCACCTCTACTAAAAGTAAAACTACTTTCTATGTAAAAACTCAAATTAGAAAAAAACAATAAATACCAGAATTTTTTGTTTATTTTTTGGCTCTCGAATGCACCGCAAAAAATTCAGAAAAACGACCCCTATTTACAAAAACACCAACTCATCAGTAAAAACTGAAACCTCGATATTGGCATTTTTGATTAGCCCAAAAATCAGAGACTCCATTTGCACTGTAAAATTCCTGTAATATTCCTGCAATACTGTAATATTCCGAAAAAGATTATTTTTGGAAAAAGTCATATCTATGTCGTAGAGAGGGGTTGATTTTAGACGTTAAACGTTGGAGCCCAAAAATGGAAGTGGATGTTTTTGAAGAGCCCAAAAATCAGAGACTCCATTCCCACTGAAAAATTCTTAAAAAGATTATTTTTTTACTATTTTATGCCTACGTGGTAGAGAGGGGTTAATTTTAGATGTCAACGGTTGAAGCCCAAAATTCGGAGTGGGAATTTTCGAGGAGGTAAAATTCCGATTCAAAGAAATTTGGGAATTTCCTTTGGGGAGGTGCTAGCTTGATAGACCTTTGAACATTTCAAATAGAACCCGGGACGCCCCCATAACCTCTTCGTGAGTAATGACACTCTGAACAGTTATCATGCAAAAAAATTTAATTGATGATAACTTAGGGGATATTACATAGTTTAGAAAGGTGATAGAAAAGTCTTTTCGAAATGAAGAACACAAATATCACATGGCTAAATCTCTAAGCTAATAACTTTTCTATTGTTTAGATCGATATGTCCGTGTTGGTATATGGGATCAGTTTAAATTATATGATAAGCCCAATGATTGCAAAGTGCTTGTTAGTAAGAAACAAGTTTGTGCTCCTTTTCCATTACCGGAAGAGAATCGTTCCACATATTTACTCGAGATTGTTCACTAGACTGGCCCGCAAAAAATTTTTTTAAGTAGCGAATTCTAATAGTGGTCAAAAGTTGTGCTTTTTCTCGTATTTCTCAATATTAGTAAGCCCTCCAAATTTTAGCCTGATTGGATACTATCTTCTTCCTTGTGAAAACTTAAAAAAATTCCGTTTTGAGCCAATAATAATTACAAAATGTGAAATTTTAAAATCACTTCCAAATCGTTAATTTTGATCTTTGTATTATTAATTAGTACCATAATACCAACACACCACACTCCGTATTTATTTCTTTATAAATATAGACTTAACAAAGAATTAAGCGATAAGAGAAAACCAGCTAAAAACTTCTATCCACGAACGATTAAGCGGAATTTTAATGCAGAATTATTAAACATTTTATATTCTCATTTCAATTGTGCACTATTTGGCTCACTTTATAGTGTCCCAGAACCGACCACGTAAAGGTAAGTGCATTTTCGGTTCCTTCCCTAGTCCACCCATCTACCGAACCCGATGTGTGGCCTTTCCTTGAGTTCATGTATGGATAGCTTAGGAAGCACTGGAGGTAATGTAATTTCATACTTTGACCAGTTAATCATATAGACTTAATATTTAACTTTGAAGTTAAGCTTAGGAGTCCTGGAGGTGCGCAATACATTCGCGTCGTTCTGTCTGGCAGAAATATTTTTTGAAGTGTATCTTGTCTTACCTGAGACAGATGGTCTGTTACTATTCTCAGGACCACGTTTTCTGGGGAAGCAAAAAAAGCATTCCGCGTAATAGTATCATCGACCATTTTCAAGTGCTTTTTAGTAATCACCTGGATTTTTTGCTTGTTTTGAAAAAAGTCTTATGCCGTCTCTGATTTACAATAAAAGTGTTTTCGAGTATGCGTACTTTCATATACATTGGGCATCGGCAATTTTTTTTATCAGCACACTTGCGTGCAGCCATGTCGAAAAGCTTTTTTCGCAGATGCCTTGAAATCGTCTACTTTTCTTTTTAATGCTGAACCTTTTTCAATAAATCTTGAAAAAGTCTTAGAATCTATATAATTCTTGTGGTAATTTTTTATCATTTGAAATCAGAATCAAAGGAATACCGCCTCGGAAATACGGTACTAAAAAAAAGTTGTGAGGCGAAATGTTCGTCTTTTCAAAGAAATATGCTATAGAGGCAAATACCCTAAAAATGGTAAGAGATCACTATTGCCTAAAAATGACGAGTTATTTCGTTATCCAAGGCAGCTTAGAAGCGGCTTATGAGGTCGACCTAGGAAATTGTTTAAAATGGTACTGAATGGGAGAGAAGAATTCAGAAGTGATTCTAAAAACATTGGAGATGATGTCTTTGGATTTTTTGATTGTGCATATAGAATTGAAGATCCAATGTCCTAAAAAGAAACTGTAAGGTAAGAAGATGTTGAAGTCTGGGAAGTCGCCTCAGACGATAAACTCTTAGCGCAACTGGAAAAAGAAACTGGGAAAATCGTCAACCAGTTGGAGAATCGAAAGGTAATTGCAAATCGCTACATCTTCCAGAATAAGGAGGACGCGAGCTTGTTAAATGGAAAGAAAAAGATAAATCTCGTCGCCAAAGGTTCTTGGCAGCGACCAGGAGGAAACTTCTTAGAAAATTATTCACCACAGCCTATATAAAATTTAAATGGTGTGCTAAACGAACATGCGCTGTAACCAGTTCCACGCAACGCCCCCACTTTTCTGTTTTCTTACGTTCCGGAGTGAAAATGGCGGTGAAACTAATCCAACAGATGGAGCCACAAAAATTTGGGCTGACTTTTCTGTTAAGGTGCATTTTCATGGTGACGCTGACGCTAACTATTGAGCGGCAATTCAAAAAAAGTTCCATATAAAAAAAGAACGCGTTAAATTTTCGCGTCAGCGTCAAAACTAAACAATTTTTAGTTCAGACGCTGACGCGAAACTTTGCCACTTTAAACAATCGATGCACATATAAGTTTTCATAACCTATGAATCACTGGTGTTACAATTGCTAATATTTACGTGCAAAAAAAAGTAGTAAAAAGGTTGTAACAAGACGTGTCATGGATTTACAAGAGGTATATAATATTTACAAAATTTTATTATTAATAAATTGAACTTTTTAAAACATCATTTTGTACAAAATGTCATGGCGCATCTTTTTTCTCTCGACAAAAATGTTGTATCTTTTACCGTTTCTGTAAAAAATCAAAAAAACTTTATTTTTCAGATCAGCAAATTTACTCAATATTTCCACTTCAACTCGCTCCGAAAGACAAAGTTCATTATATTTTAAGATACAAATTAAATACAATATTCTTTAAACTGTTCTTAAGATAATGTGCAATTTAAAATTGATTTATTTTGTTAAATAAAAAGGTTATGAATTTTCTTGAAAATCAGTATGAAAATGACGTTACACAATTTTCAAACGCTTTGTTGATCGAGGGGATTTTGAGTAAGCCCAAACTTTCAGCAATAAGAATGCTTAGTAGGACATAATTAAGTTTTCTGAACAGTTTTACCCTAATTAAATTAATCGTTAATAAAATAGGAGCATTTTAATATCATTGATCGAGTGCGTGATAGGTGACAATTTCGGATGCTCGACCTGTTCGACCACAGACCTCACCTCTGGACTGGAATAATTGCAGTCTACTTATTTATTTATAACAAATAATTTTTTTTTTATTTTTTAATATACTCAAAGTCGGAAAAAAACATCAACAAAGGAAATATTGTAAATTTCATTGTTTTCTCATAATTATCTTGAAATTATTTTGTTTTAATCAGGAAATGGATACAGTGTATACGTGTGGTATATGCGAG
>JAAAKG020148396.1:0-10261 GCA_010014905.2 Druon quercuslanigerum | reverse complement strand
GCTTCATGCGACTGATCATAAATTTGTATCTTTCCATATCCTCGCCATTTAACCATGCACAAAAATAAGTAAGTAAATAAAATAAATAAATAAATAAGTAGTAAAGTAAATTTTTTACATCAATTTGTTTATTAATGAAAAAATTTGAAAAATAATTTTAACCTATTTCGAGTAATAACACAGGTATACAAATATTTTATATCAGAAACCTGCTATAGTATTTCCAAAGGATTTTGGTCAGTTATTTTTTGCTATTTTTGAGATTTTTATTTTTTATTTCACCCATATTTTCCATTGGCCATTGGCCATTATCAAGAAACCTACGAAAAAAAGTTTTTTTCACATTATATTGTGAATTGTTAAAAAAAACAAGCTTCACTTAAAACTCAAGACAATTAATAAAATACTCCATGACACTTAAATTAAAATAAAATATACTTCATAAATAATTAAACTTTCTAACCTCAAAATCTCACAACTATAGCATTACTTTTAGAAAAATTATAGACCGTATAAATATAATATTACTTACCGAATCAACACAATAATTTTTCCAGATACCTTAATACTTCTTTTTCAAGAAAAAAGTGTATTTAAATACTTTATATTCTATTTTTAATCCGATAGGAGATCTGTCATAGACAAGAGAAATTCAAAACACAACTCCAAACAAACCGTTTAATAAACTCGAGCGAAAGGTTTTTTCCCTAACGCGAGAATTTTATTCAATTATTTTAACATAGATTTTTAACATGTGCTAATTTTGTGAAACTAATGTGCTCTAATGTGCCGAAGCGTTTAAAAAATAATGTTTTCAGATATTTAATTTAAGGAAAGTGCATAGTTCAAAGTATTTCAATATTTGGATCCATGAACATTTAACTTCGTATCATTTGCAAACACCGAGATTTCAAAATTTAAAAGAAATCAGTGTATGATCCCTAATTTTTTTTTTAATGGTAAAAGTCGAAGAAAAAGTGTAACATGCTACTACAATAAATTGTCATGAATCTAAAAATTGTCATGAAAAATGGATGTTTATTGGGTAACTGTACGACGAAAGAAGGATAAAAGATCAAAGACAAAATGGGAAATAAAAGAAAAGACGAAGAGAAAAATTAAAAGACCAAGAAAAAAATAGAGAAAAGTTATATGCGCAAAGTACTGTAGGCAACATCTTTCATGGAATTGATTCCAAGTAAATAATTACTTTTATTTTTATGACAATTTTGAACTGAATTTAAAAAATGAACGCTTATCTTTTTGAATTTTTTAAACTACACTGGGCAATAATTTCTAATTGACTGAATAACGGCGATTTTTAAATTAAAGTACAAATCTTATCTATACAATACTATTTATTTTTCAATTACAATATTACAATAAAAAGCGAGAAAAAATGTTTACATATCTACGAATTATAGTTGAAAAAGCATGTCATGCATCATCTATATTAAATGTATGATTTAATGTAAATTATACGTTTTTTTCGTAACTGTTTTAACACTTTCGTAACTATTTTCACTCAGTACAAACATAATTGAATGTAGCTTGGAAGATTTCGTCAATTAAATATGCTTTTGGAGATTGACGCAACGCTTTATAACCTTCAGTTTGAAAAATAAGTTTCATCTGTTTCTTTATGAAGTCCATTGTTGTTTCTTTTAGGCCAGTTTCATTGTTTTCATCAGCAAATGAAAACAACTTTATTGCATTCTCAACAGTTAACGATCTAGACAATGTATCAATGCAAATCAACTTAAGGTTTGACAAATCGTATTTATCTGCTGCTTTATACAATTTTTCGGCGTGTGCATACATATCGTTCACCTTATTGGTGTAAATGTATCGTAAAAATTCCTGAAATACGTTCGCTTCTATATCCTCAATTTTTACATGATTTTCTCGCTTTTCTTTCATTTGAGTTTCAAACATAGCAAGAAAAACTGAAGATTTTGCAGCCAGAATTTCTTTGTGAACTTTGAATTCTTTATTTTCAACGGATATTGTCAGATTAGAAAGTGACGCATTCTCAAAAAGTAGAGAGCAATCATTTGCTTGTGAAAAATTAATCTTAGACTTTTGCTGCAAATCATTCAGCGAAACATTAGAAAGCGCCGGGTTCTTAATAAGATTCAGGGAATGTACTTTAGAAATTTTACAGCAAATAATAATAGTGCCATTATATTCTCTAATCCTATTTAGAGTTTCCCTAAAAAAAGTGTCTCTGAATGAGAATCTAAACTTCTGGCCTTGTCTAATATTTTCTGCATTTAAAACACCATGGAGGTTTAGTTGACCTAATGTGTCAAAGTAGTATAGAGATATTTTATACTTATTTTCTTTCGGAACTGGTGTGGTAAACTCTAATTCAAGCTCACGATTTACGTTTATTTGGGATATGCACTTTATGCTTGCATCGTCTAATAGAGAAAAAGATTGCAAGGAATATGTACAAAAACTGGAACATTCATATGATTCTGACGACGAAATTTCATAAATTTGGACAGTATCTTTGCCGTATACAAAGTATTCCTTAGTGTCCTGATTGATAATTGCTAGTTGCTGCTTGGCCATCTCGATCAGTGAATTATACATTCTCTGCTCACATTCAGCTTTGGAGAATCAATAGAAGCCTAAAACAAACAAATGAGTCCATTTTTTATTTTACTTTTTTATTTATGCCTCTGCGAGCACGATCACTTTTAAAAAAATCAATAGATTGTGCTTCGGCACAATCTTTTAGTGTCTGAAACTGAAGGTCATTAAAGAGCTATTTTGGATAAAAATTAAAAAAAGCATTTTAAAAACTGTTGAGACAATTTTTGTCAAGATTGAAAAATTATGTATGCGGCTATCCATAGTATTCGAAAATTCGAATATTTAATACACACCAGTTTCTTCGATAAAAAGATAATACTTAAGAGTTATAGAATTGTCGAATCCAAACACACAAAAAAACAATCGAAAATTAAAATGTTATTCCAGACAACGCACGATATAAACAAAGTCAAGATAAGAAAATTGTTGATTATTGAAAGCTTTACAAAATTATAAAAACTCTGTATTTTCTTGAAAAATCGAAAATACAAATTTTGATCGTACAAGAAATAATGAAAAATTTCATTTTTGGTAGCATGCGTATTTTTTGTTCAAATCGTAAAAAAGAAGATGAACATGAAATCTTTCTATTTTTGTTAACGAATTTTTTGAAATCTACTAAAATATAAAATCCCCTTTTTGAATATTTCCAGTACTAGCTCGGAATCTGTTAAAATTTTAAAATTCCCGGTTAATTTCAGTTCCAAATATAAATTTTCAAAACATTAAAAATTCCCTGTTTAAATTAAAGTGAACTTATTTTTATTTTAAATAGTTTAAAAATCCTTAAAATGCTTCGAAGTTTTATTTCAAGAACTTGAAACATCTGTTGTTTCAAATTGAAAAATATTATTAAAAGTTCGAATGTCAAGTATTTTTTCGAAAAAAAATCATTTTCAATTTTCCTAGCAATCTTAAAAACTCTGATTATTCTTTTGACGCATGTTAAGATTCTTAAAAAGCTTCCAAATTTTTTCTTCGAAATCTGCCAAAACCTACATTTGGTTTCAAATTAGGCCGTGAAATATTTGCACCTAAATTTTGATTTTTTTAAATAGAATAATTAAAATTCTACTGTTCAAACTTTAATTTTTTGTTTAGTTTTGAGTATTTGATTTATAATTACTGATTTAAAGTGTACAGTCAGATATTTATAAATATCAAGCAACTAAAAATTTAGGACAATTAAATGAGATTAAAATCCCTAAAAAAAAGAAAAAATTTGTTTTTCGTTTGGACAAAAATAAAAAAGAGGAAAGAAAAATGAGAAGGCAAACAACCAACTCCCTTTCCTTCTCTTTTTTATTTCTCGTGTCTTTTTTTATTGTCACAGTGATCCAATCACAATAAAAAACATATTTCAAAAATATTAATTTTTTTATCATTTTTTGAGGGCGAAAGAAGAAGAAAAGTTAATTTTTTCAGATTGCAATGGGAACATTTTATGGTGGTTGTCCAAATTTGGTCGTTAGATTCTTGATTTTATTTTCAGGAATTCTTCATATTAATTTTGCTTTTTCTTAATTGAAAAATTAAAAATTTCCTGTTTTAACAATTAAATATTTAATACTGAAATAGAATTTATTTAGGACTTTCCAATTGAAAGTTTAATTTATAACGTTTAAATCTGGAAATTCTAAAATTATAAACTGATGCCGAATCGTTTTGCACAATCAGTTATAATTTATTTTAAAAAATTTTACGGACAATTAAAATTTAAAAATCATTAATTAGTTTATATTCACAGTTCAGCAACTAAAAAGGTTTGTTAACAAAAATCTTCGATTTTAAACGCTTCTGATTTTTAAACAATTAAGTCTTTAAATATCCATGATATCATAATTGAAACCCATCACAAATTAGCTAATTATTTTTAAACCTGTTGAAATCAAAGTTGGACGGATTTTTTTTTTCTAAAAATTTGTAAAATTCTCGGTCAAAAAATAAAGTAATTTTCGTTTCAACCTAAAATATTTAAAAAAATTAAGATTAAATATATTTAACTGGAATACTTGAATATTTTGCTCAAAATGAGAATTCTTAATCAAGAAGATTAACTGACGAAGAAAAAGATTAATTTTCTACAAAAAAAAAAAAAAACTTTTAAAAAAGTATGTGCTTTTTCAACGAAAGAGTTGATTTTTCAATTAAGATAGAATAGTTGAATTTTAATGAATTTTATACCAAAAAGATGAATTTTTCAACTTAAAGATTAATTTTATACAAAAGAAGGGGAATGTTTTACAAAATTCATAAATTCTCAACCGACTAATTTAAGTTCTAAATAAAAAACATTAATTTTCCAACAAATGGTTCATTTTCATTTAAAAAATACATTTTCTACAAAAAATAGAATAGTTAAATTGTGTGATAAAAATCTAATTATTAGAAAAAAAAAACGGATTTTCAGCAAAATAGTCCAATTTTCTACTGAAATATTTGAATTTTTAGTAAAAATTTTTTTTTTTAACAAACCAGTTGCATTTTCAACTAGAGACGAATTTTACATTCAAATCATGAATCATAAAAAAACAAAATTAACAAAAGAGTTTAACTTTTAACCAAATAATTAAGTTTTTAACTAAAGAAAGGTGACTTGGGAAAGGGATTTTTTAAACTCCTTTCTTATGAGTCCGAATTATAATTATTTTAAAAATTGAGAAAATGGTTATCATTTTTAATGTTTGAACTTAAAGAAAGAATGAATTTTAAAATCTTCAAAATATATCATTTTAAATCATTTTAAGCTAGAACGATGAAAATTTAAAAATTAAATTTTTTAACTAAACACTTCGTAAATTAGAAGTTAAATTATTTTTATCTTAGAAATGTTTAAACATTCTTGAAAAGCTTCAAAATTTTATTTTAAAATCTTAAGAAACCTAGAAGTGGTTTTAAATTTATTTAACTTAAAAAATATTCTGGAACTTTTTTCGAATTTCTAAATGTCTTTTGAAATGAATAGAGTTTTTCCTAAATTTTTTTAGAAAATCCTGCAAATTTTACAAAATTTTCTGAGAATCTTCCAGATTCTTTTTAAAAAAATTTGGAAATATTTTAAAATCTTTTTGAATATTCTTTTCAAACAATATTCCAAAGTAAAAAATTATTTTCAATTTTCCTAGGAATCTTGTTTCAAGTTTTAAAGTAATTCTGAATCTTTTAAAACTTGACAAATATCTCTTAAAATTTCTCAACTTTTTTCTATAATTAATAAGCTACTTAAACACCAAAGCTCGACAATTTCACTTACAAATTTAACAACTAAAGAAATTAAAATCACAATTGTAACGTTTAAAGTTTAAAAGCTCTTTGAAATTTTAACGATTTAATGCCTTTTATGTCAAAAAAAACTCACTTTCAAATTGTTTAATTTAAAATATTTGACTTTAATTCATTCGTAATAAATAAACAGTAAAATAATAATACATTCAATAATTTTTTTTTTCTAAATTAACAAATTTGAAATGAAATGGATTAAAACTTGAATATTTTAGACTGAAACAATATTTTAAATGTAATGAAAGCTTTTAAATACAAATGCATTATTATGAACTTATTTTTAAGTTAAAAATAGTTTATAAGGTCCCAATCGGACGTTCGCATTTTTTAAATCACTAAGACTATTTTAAAAATAATTTATTTATATTTATAGTTGATCAACTAAAAATGATTTTTATCAAAAATTTCCAACGTCACTTTTAACTTTTAATTATTTAAGTGTTCAAGACTGCATTTTAAAATTCTTTAAATTACAAAAATAAAAATCTAAAATGGAGAAATTTTTAAGTATATTCTCAAATTACGTATTGTAAACTGGATGCCACAATTGAAAAAGATGACAATTCAACTAATTATTTTTTTAAAATTTGGAAACTGAACTTGGCACAAATTTTTCTTCTTAATATTTGTAAAATTCCCGGTAAAAAATAAATCCATTGACATTTTTCAGTTTATGCCGATCAAAAAAATTGTCGGTTTCCTGGTCCAGCGGCCAACCTGATTTTTATAATCCAGAAGTTAAAAAAAATGTTTTCTTGAAAAAAAGCGCTTACACAATTTTTATAATTGCATATTTAAAATATTCGATCATCCGAGGAGAAAATTCTGCAAAAATATTTCAGCAATATAAGTTGGTTTTTTTCTGTTGCTCTAAAGAAATATATAAACCTTATATTTAATTTTTGAAAAAAAATTGATTTCAAGTTAGGCCGTACACTATCTGTATCGAAAGTCTAGTACGAATAGCCGCACTTTTTCGGTTCGCGTAGACACTTTGTTTAAATTGTTTGAAATCATTTCAAATTTTAAATTAATTTTGAATTTCTTTCTAAGAATAGTAGTTGTTCAATTGTTATTTATATATCAAAATTCAAGAATTCGATTTACAAATTAATTTTTTTTAAATATAACAATTAAAATTATAACGTTTAAAGTTCAGTATAATGAACAGTCAGATATTTCTAAATATTCAGGAATTTTTTTTATTGAAAAATTTCAAATTAAATGGTTTAAAAATGGAATATTTTAGACTGAAATGATATTTAAATTGAATAAAAGCCTTTAATCATAAATATATTATTTTGAAGGTATCTTAAAATTAAAAATAATTTCTGAAGTTGCAATCGGACTTTACATTTGTTTTACTAAAGAGACTTTCCAATCGAAACAGTTTACTTTTTAATGATAAAATATTTTTAATCTTGAAGTTTAATGCAGTTTTAAAGATTATTAATTTATTTATATCCACGGTTGATCATATAAAAACTTTTTTAAATAAAAATCTTCGATTTTAAACGCTTCTAATTTTTAAATGTTTAAGTCTTTAAAACTGCATTTTAAAATTCCGCAAATTAAAATATAAACTTAAAAATTAAAAATCGAAAATGGAAAATTTTTATGTAGAAGATTTTAGAATTATGCATTCTAAACTAAATGATATAATAATTTAAAAAGATTACACTTTGACTAATAATTTAAAAAAAGTTTCAAAGCAATGATGCACAGATTTTTTTGTTCTAAAAATTTTGTAAAATTCCCGACCAAAATAAAAATTAATTTTCATTTCCCGAATTTTTCCCGGTCTCATAAAATTCCCTGTCATTTCCCGATTTTCAAGGTTTCCGAGTCCAGCAACAACCCTTTAAATGAGAATATAACACTTTAAGCAAAAATTAATTTTTGATCAAACTGTCAGGCGAACTTTTTCTCTATCGACAATTCATGACCGAGGAAATGCGTTGTCTTCAAAGAAAGCACAAAAGGTTTACATTTCAGCCATTTCAGTAATCGAAAAGTGAGGTTATGTTAAGAAAAAAAATCGAAATGTTAAACAAAATAGCAGAAATAGGAATTAGCATTTTTCATTGTTAGGAAAAGATTAAAGAGTACAAAAAACACATAAAAGATGTAAAATCAAATAGAATAAAGTAGCTATATACTTATATTCACCTCGCAGTCAAATGTGCGTCTCAATTTTTCTGACACGGATTAGCAAAATTTCTGGTTTTTTTTAATACACTTTTTTGCGTGTTGGTGTGCCTGTGACTGGCAATTTACGCAGCAGTCCTACCAACCAAAGAAGCTAAGAAATAACATTAGGCATTTCAGGTTGTGACGTCATCGAGTAAGATGTCTGCATGCCGATGGACAAACAATAATACCCAATTACATGGAAAGTGACTTATCTTTAACAATAATTTGGAAAACATCATTTTTTACAATAACTGTATGAGAATATTATCTATTATATTTTTCAAAGCTATGTATTTTATTAAATAAAAAAATCATGAAAAGAATGATTGATTTTATTATTCAACCGAATAACTCCAGAAAAATAAAAAATTAGAGATGTGATTCATTTGAATTTTTTACTGCAAGTTTGAAAGTTGCATGAGTTTCAGGAACGTTTGTAACTTTCACAATATACTCCACTCAATTCAAAACGCTTTTATTTTCTAACATTTTAAGCATTTATGAGCATTTTGAATTAAAATTTAAAAAATCGCTCTTTCAATTTCTATTAATAATAATTACATTATTCAAATTTCGCGGGAAAATGTACCTCTTTAAATTGAAAAAGGCGCCTAATTTAAATGGTAAAAGAAGTGAAACTAATATAAAACATATTATTTGCATAAAACAGTGCCATATTCAGGTTGTTACAATATCCTAATTTCTAAATTTTTCTGGATGTAAAACCAACCATGCATCTATAAGATTAATAATAGTAATTCAGCCAAAATTTTGTTTCTAAATACATTTAAAAACTTTTTAGCTGAGTTTTCAAATCAAAAAGAAAAATGTTGAATATCAGAAATTAATTTTTTTGACTAACATGAAAAATCTTCAATCAAAAAATAAATTTTTAACTAAATATTTATTTGATTTTTTAAATCAAAAGAATAATTTTCACCTAAAAAGTTCAATTTTCAACCAAAATTAGAAGAGTTAAAATGTCATAAAAACAAATGTTCAATAAAGAAAATGACAAATTTGTAACAAAATAGCTTTTTTCATCCAAAAAATGATTTTTTAACCAAAAATAAAATAACTAATTAAAACTCAAAGGATGAATTTTCTACCAAAAGGAGACAAAGTTTCAATAAAATATATAAATTTTGAACTAAAAAAGATAAATGTACAAACAAAAACTAGAATAGTTCAATTTGAAGTTAGAAAAGTAACTTTAATTGTACGAAAAAAACGAATTTTGAAATTCAACTAATTAATTTATAACTAAAAATATAAAATTTTAAGCAAAAATGGAATAGTTACAGGTTCAGCTAAAAAATTAATTTTTGATCACAGTGATGAATTTTCAACGGAAAATATGAATTTTTGCCTAAATAGTGGAGTTTTCAACCCAAAAGATGAATTTTCTACAAAAAAAAAACAAATTTTTAACTATCTAGTTTTTTCAAATGAATAAATTAATTCTTAAGAAAAATAATTCAACTTTAAACCTTAAAAAGAATGTTATTAAAAAAAGACAGATTCAATAAAATACATAAATTTGCAACTAAAAAGGTAAATTTACAAACTAAAGTAGTTGAATTTTCAGATAGAAAAGTAAATTTTAAAGGAAAAATAATCAGTTTTGAGCCAAATTAATTAATTTTTAACTAAAAAGAAACGAATTTTCAGCTAAAGAAATTAATGTTTAATCATAGTAATGAATTTTCAATCAAATAATGGAATTTTCAACTAAAAAAATGAATTATATAAAAAAAAAATTTGAACCAAAAATTGAATAGCTGAATTTGCTCAAAAGCAGAACATTTTTTAACGAAAAATATTACATTGCTATCGAAGAATGTTAATTTTTTTACAAAAAATGAAACTGTTAATGTAAATTTTCAACTAAAATTATGAAACTTCTGATACGAGCCGGGTTGAGGATGATTTCGACTCGCTCAAGAAGGGGGGGGGCGGTTTCAAGAGAACCGGGACCCGCTGTGGAGAGCCGGTCTTAATTAAACCGTGACTCGTCCATCCGTTGACTCGGTGCTTCGTCGGGCGTCCTGGACGGTGTTGGCGACGAGGGCCGGTAGCGGTCACTGTTGTGGTCACCGTAGTGAACAAGTCATTTCAAAGACAAAGTCTCATCGTCGCGGTCACGTCGGTCACGGTCACGGTCACGGTCACGGTATAGTCACTG
>JAAAKG020148395.1:0-10262 GCA_010014905.2 Druon quercuslanigerum | reverse complement strand
AATAATATTGATATAGACCAGTAGACAAATAAAATTAACATCTAAAATTAATAATTAAATATTCCCTGGTCAATAAAAATAAGATCAACAATTAAAATATTATTTTTTAACTTCAAATAAATAAATACACTACCGTCGGAAATTATGGGATCGATTGACGCAAGCAATGTTAAAAATCACTGCTGGCTTTGAAGTATGATAACTCAGCGAAAAAATGATATTATTTATTTAAATAAAACAAATTGATCAAACATTTAAAATAACAATAGTTGTTAAAAATATATTTCTGGATGAAAAATTTTTATCGAAAGTCTGCATACTATTTTATAAAAAAATTACAAAAAAAGTTCTCATAAACCGAATTATTGATGTAAAACAATAAATAAAAATAAAAAAATATGCATTTTTAACTAAAATAATTGAATTTTCATCCGAAAAAGACGAGAAGTGAATTTTTAACTAAAAAAGATCAATTTTCTTACCAAGAATGGAACAGAAATATTTGCCGTCGAAAAATTCATTTTCAACAATAAAAAAAATTAATTAAAAAAAATAGTTTAATTTTTAATTACAATAATGATTGTCATACAAAATAATTAATTTTTAAAGCAATAGTTAAATTTTGTACCAAAAAAGACATCTTTTAACAAAATAAATAAATTTTCGATAAAAGAATGAACTCTCAAAAAAAATTATAATAGTTGACACCTTCACCCCCTCCCTCGGTTTTTTAAATTTCAATCAAAAACTGTTGAATTAAACCAAAAAATACGACCTTTTGACCAAAAAGTTTAATTTAAAACCACAAAATATGTATTTTCAAACAAAATAATTGAATTCTAGACCCAAAAGAAGTGAATTTTTAACTAAAAATATTAATTTTCTAAAAAAAGTGGATTAGCTACATTTTCAGTCGTAAAATTCATTTAAAAAAAAAAATAATTTCTGAAGAAATAGCACCATTTTTAACAAAATAAATAAACTTTCAACAGAAGTGATAAATTTTCGATAAAAAAATGAATACTCAAAAAAAATTCTAATAGCTGCTATCCCCGCCCCCTCCCTCAATATTTTAAATTTCAATCAAAAACTGTTGAATTAAACCAAAAAATACGAATTTTTGACAAAAAAGTTTTATTTAAAATTCTAAAAAATGCATTTTTAAACAAAATAATTGAATTTTTAATCCAACAGAAGTGAATTTTCAAACTAAAAAGATGAATCTTTACGTAAAAAGCTATTTTTCTGGAAAAAAATTAAATTTTCAAACTGGAAATATAGTCTCTCAATTAAAAAGTTAAAATTTTATCAAAAAGTTCAATTTTATACGAAAACAATAGGATTTTTAACCCAAAAACATAAATTTTTTACTCAAAAATATAAGTTCTCAATCAAAAAGTTAATTTTTAAAAAAGTGATTAATTTTTAACCTTGAAGTTGAATTTTTAAACTACAAAGATGATTTTTCAAATACATTGCGAACTTTCTAGAAAAAAGTTCAATTTTTAATCTAATAATATAAATCCTAAATTAAAAAGTTAATTTTCCACCAAATAGTTTAATTTTAAATAAAAATATTAGAATTTCCAACCTAAAAAGACAAATTTTCAACCTAAAAGTATAAACTCTTAATCAAAAAGTTAATTTTCTACAAAAATAATAGAATATTCATAGCAAAAAACATAATTTCAACAAAACTGTCGAATTTTTAAGCCACACAGATAATTTTTTAACATAAAATGGTGAATTCTCTTAAAAACAGTTAAATTTTCAACTTGAAAATATGAATTTCTAAATAAAATGTTTATTTTTACAAAAACAATAGAATTTTCAATAAAACTTTTAAGTCCTTAAGTCAGAAAGTCGACATTTTTATAGAATCGATAAATTTACAGCCCGAAAATATTATTTTGATAAAAAAGTTTAATTTTTAAGAAAATCGATTATTTTCTCAACAAATAGTTAAATAATCAAAACAAAAAAATGAATTTTAACATGGTGGCGTATTTTCTGGAAAATAGTTGAATTTTTAAACTTAAAATATTTTTTGTTAATCGAAATGTTCTTTTATATAAATTAGTAAAATTTTCTGAGAAAATAATAGAATTTTCAACCTAAAAGTTGAATTTTAAATTAAAAACGAACAATTTCAAACCAAAATCGAAATAGTTAAATTTTTAACAAAGCCATTTAATTTTAAACTAAGCAGTTCAATTTTGAACCATGGTAATTTATTTTCTAAAAAACATATTTAAAAAAAAATAAATAAACTTTCAACAGAAGTGATGAATTTTCAATAAAAAAATAAACTTGAAAAAAAAATTATAATAGCTGACTGTTGAATTAAACTAAAAAATACGAATTTTTGACAAAAATTTTTAAATTTAAACCCCCAAAATATGCATTTTCAAACAAAATAATTGATTTTTAAACCCAAAATAAGTGAATTTTCAACTAAAAATATTAATTTCCAAAAAAAAATGGATTAAATGTATTTTCGGTCGTAAAATTCATTAAAAAAAAATAATTTCTGAAGATTTAGCATTATTTTTAACAAAATAAATAAACTTCCAACAGAAGTGATGAATTTTCGATAAAAAAATGAATTCTCAAAAAAATTCTAATAGCTGATACTCCCGCCCCCTCCCACAGCATTTTAAATTTCAATCAAAAACTGTTGAATTAAACCAAAAAATACGACTTTTTGACGAAAAAGTTTAATTTACAACCCCAAAAAATGCATTTTTAAACAAAATAATTGAATTTTAAACCCAAAAGAAGTGAATTTTTAACTAACAATATTAATTTTCTAAAAAAATGGATTTGCTATATTTTCAGTCGTAAAATTCATTTAAAAAAACTAATTTTTGAAGAAATTGTAACATTTTTAATTAAATAAATTATTTCTAACTAAAATAATAAATTTAATTAAAAGTACGGTGGCTGATAATTCTACAGTTTTTTACCCTTTTTTGTAAACATTTTTCCATCAGGGGTTCATAAATAAAAAAAATTATAATAAATATTCAAATTCTATCATTAAAACTTAAGATTTTAATTAGGAAAAGAGAGAAATGAAATATAGGATATGAGTAGTTAAGACTAAAAAATATCAATTTTCTTACAAAAAATGGAACAGAAATATTTGCCGTCAACAAATTCATTTTCAAAAATAAAGAATATTAATTTTTTAAAAAGAGATTAATTTTTAATTAATATAATGAATGTCCTACAAAAAAGTTAATTTTTAAAGCAATACTTATTTTTAACAAAATAAATAAATTTTCAACAGAAGTGATGAATTTTCGATAAAAAAATGAATTTTAAACCCAAAAGAAGTGAATTAACTATATTTTCATTAATAAAATTCGTTTTTAAAAAAAACTATTTTTTAAAGAAATACACTACCGTCGGAAATTATGAGATCGATTGACACAAGCACTATTAAAAATCACTGCTGGCTTTGAATCACGATAACTCAGAGAAAAAAAATGATAGGGCATTTTTAAAAAAACAGTTGAAAAGCCTATGAAATTTCATATTTAGTAATGTCAAACATATTTTTTCATTGGCTCTAGAGAATACAGCATTTGATAAGTTTTTCAAAAAATTCTAGATTTTCTAAAATTTTGTACCTCAACTTCAAATTTTAGCATGAGCTAGGAAAATTGTTGCAAAAATCTAAAAATTATACTAGATAGGGCCTAAATTTTTATCTTTAATTTAAGCCAAAGAAACTTAAAAAATCTTAAAGGATCATACAGAGAATATTTAAATTTGCAGTTTAAAAAATTAATTTTTGTCAAGAAAAACCTCATTTTCAGAAAAATTGTTAAATTTTTATGAAAATGAAATGAATAAATGAAATGGATCTGTAATTGATAATATGAATTATTAGCAAAGAAATTTTACTTGAACAATTCTTAACCGAATTTTTGAATTTTTAACTTAAAAAGGATTAGTTTTAAGCTAAAAATAGAATAGTTAAATTTTCATTTAAAAAATTTATTTTTCATCAAAAAAAATCTTCAACCAGAGAGATCTTCAACTAATAAAATTAATTTTTATGAAGATAGTTATTATTTCAACCAAGCAGTTAAATTTTTATTCAAGAAGATTAATTTTTTACCAATCAAACGAATTTAAAACAAAATAAATTATTTTTCAACCCAATTATTCATTTTTGAACTAAAAACAATCCATTTGCAGTCAAAAATAGAATATTTAAATTTTCAGTTAAAAAGATAAGTTTTCATCAAAAAGCGCAATGAATTTGCAACAAGATTTTTTAATTTTTAAGTAATAAAATGAATTTTTAACAAAGTGTTTTAATCAACCAATTAGCTGAATTTTCAACCAGAAAATATGCATTATCAATTAAAAATTTAAATGTTGATTTTCCATCAGCTTTTAGTCAAAAATTATTTTTAAAATAAAATTATTTATTTCGTTATTATTTATTAACTTAGTTAGTATTTAAACGAAAAAAAGGAAGGTTACTTAAAAACAGGGTAAGGAAGGATTTCCTTAAAAATCTGTTAAAAGGGTGAATTGGAGGGAAAGAGGGGAATAGGGGGAAAAGTATTTCACTAATTTTAATTTTTTTTCCAGAATTTAAAAAAATTGTTATTCACATTTAAACTTTCCATATCTGATGTCACATTTCGCGTTAACATTTCCCCCTCCACCTAAATTCACCCCCTGCCTCCCTCTGTCAGTAAAACTTTGGCACTTAGCCCCTTATGCACTGTCACCCTTCAAGTCCTCTTCAGATATATTAGAAGAACGGATGAGATGGAAAATCCTTTGTATTATTAACGTCTGGGAATTTAATATTTAATTATGAGGGTCGCGACAATGGCCCATGACGGCTTTCAGACTTCAATTAACTAATTTAATTAAACTAATCAGATTCTATCAGCTCATTTGATAGACCCTTCTGTTAAAGTCTACTTATGTAGAAATCGTGTACTTTTCTGTAAAAAGTTTCTTATTGAAAGTCGATCAATTACTATTATTAATATTATTATTATTTTTATTGTTATTATTATTGTCTTGTAAGGTTTATCCATATAAGTCCCTTAACGTTGTTGTTAAAACCTAGTTTATTATGCCTTTTTATTTTAAACATCCGGTGAAATAGAGGTCTATACAATTAGATGTGGTCAGGGGAGAGGAAAACTGCAGAAAACCACATCACGAATCCAACCGGCCGAATGCAAAACTCGGTGAAATCTTATCAGCGCAGAAATTGTATCGAATCCTATATTTTAGAGTGATTATTCTGGTTGTTAAAAAATTTTTTGTGAATAATAAAAAAATATTTAAATGATTGCAAATTTTATTACTTGGTTGAACTACTATGTTACGAATTCTTTTTATGATTCTTAAGTTGACTTGGTAATTCATCTCTTTTATTGGAAATTTAATTCATTTTTTATGGTTGAAAATTAATTTTGTTATTAGAAAATCTGCCTAGTCTTTTGTTTATTTTTTAGTTGAAAATTTAAGTTTTGTATTAAAGATTCATCTTTTTTTAAGTTGAAAGTTCGTCTTTTTTGGTTGTAGAAAATTAATGTTTTTGGCGGGAAATTAATTTCTTTTTAAACTCAAATGTTATGTTAACAGTTGAACTTTGATAAAAATTCATTTTGGTGGTGGTTTAATGAAAAATTAATTTTTTTTATTTAAAAATTAAACTTTTTGGTTGAAAATTCGTTATTTTGTAAGAAGTGCATCTTCTTGGCGAAAAATTAATTTTTTTTCAAGTTAAAAAACTTGATTGAAAATTGGACTTTTTTGTTAAAAATTTATTCTTTTTGCTTATGATTTATCATTTTATTTGGAAACTACTCTGTTTGATTCAAAATTAACTAATTTTGTTGAGATTCGACTTTTTATACAAAAAAATTTCATTTTAAAAGTCAACTTTTTTTATTTAAAATTAAGTTTCCTTGATGAAAAATTAATCTGTTTGGATAAAAATAAAAAAATTTCATTAAATTTTTGTTTGTTTAATATTCGATTTTTTTTCGTTTATGATTCAACCTTTTTTGGTGTAAAATTAATCTTCTTGGCTAAAAATTAATGAAAAAAAAAAATTAATTCACTTGGTTGAAAGTTAAAGTACTTTTACAAAAATTTTATTTTTCTGGGTTAATGATTTACCATTTGAGTTTAAAAACTTATCTGTTTGGTTGAAAATTAGAAAAGTTTGCTGTAATTTATTTTTTTATTATTTCTTTTTAGTTTAAAATTCCACAGTTTTCGGTTTAAAATTAATTTTCTTGGTTGAAAATTTATCTGCTTGTTTGAAAATTGAAAAATTTTGCTTAGAATTCATTTTCTTTGATAATCATTTTATGACTTTAAAACTCAGATTTTGTTTAGTTTCAAGTTGATATTTTTGTATAAAAATTTATATTTTTTAGTTACAAATTCAGGTATCAGGTGGAAATTTGAACTATTTTGTTAAAAAAAAAATTTTTTTGTCAATGATTTATCATTTTAGTTAAAAATTCATCTGTTTGGTTAAAAATTTAAAAAAATGGTTTGGAATTTATGTTGTATTTGTTAATTAATTTTTTGCTTGTTTAAAATTTAACTTTTCAAACATTAATTCATTTTGTTAATAATTGACGATTTTAGTTAAAAATTCATTCATATGGTTCAAAATTAAAAATTTTGTTTGGAAGTCAGTTTTCTAAGTTTAAAATTAAATTTTTTTTGGTTGAAAAATAATTTTCATCATTTGAGTCCAAGATTCATATTTTTTATTGAAAATCTAACTATTTGGTTAAAAATTAGTTTTAAAAAAAATTAATTTTGTTTATTTAAAATTGAAATAATTCCACTTTTTGGAAAATTGACGTTTTTTAGATGAAAAATGAACAGATTCGATAATCAAAAATGACTCACACTTTTCACTGATTGATCAGTATGATGGTCCAAAATTCTTTTTTTTAGAATTTTTATGGGGACACCATAGAAATTTGTTTGAATTCACACAAAAATAAATACCTTTTTTTTGTTTTGAAAAAAAATTATATTTGGATGTACTGCAGAGCCCCATGAAGTTTAACACGCTTTTCCCATAAAAAAGACGTTTTGTTCAATGTTATTCAGAATCCTCAATATTATTTCAATCGATTTGAAACTCAACATTTCTCTTCAAAATTAACCATAGAAAATAAAATATCACTTTTCAAATATCAAGACCATAAGTCTTTTATGGGGTCACAAAAAAAACCCATAAGTGAAATAAGGGTTTTGCTATTTTTTGGCGCTAATTATTACTTTGCGGTTTTTTTAAATGCAAATTGTTTATGGCGCATAAAAAAACATTTAATACTGATAATTATATGTCCACATAAATTGTTTAAACAATCTATTATTGTTTTTAACCATTTTCTCATAGAATGGAGTTAGAAAGACGCTTTTCTTCAAAAATTTTCCATCTGTTGTCCAATTTCAATCAGATGGAAGTGGTAGTTTATCAATTTTAACAATAGTTATTGCTTAAAGAATTTATTATTATTGTTAAGAAAATTCTTTAAGAAAATTTTTACAAAATTGCAGTTTAAAAAAATTCAATATAAGTTCAAGTTTTAATTAAGATAAGTTAAGTTATTAATTAGAGCTAAGAAAATTTATTCCTTAATTATTTATTATTATTAATAATATTATTATATTTGAATAATGCTAGAAAGATGCCGATTTTTCAGAAATTTCTGGCTTTTTGGTCAATTTTCAGTAGAAGTGAAGTAATAATGAATTCAAGTTGACAAAAATAATTGTTTAAACAATTTATTATTGTTAGTATTATTCTCTTTGCTTAGTTTGTAGAATGTAGTGGTTTGTCTGATATTTTTGACAGTTTGTTTATTTTTCATCAGGCGTGACTTAACAATTAATTTTATTTACCAAAAATAATTGTTTAAACAAATAATTATTGTTAATGACTATCTTCATCTATAGCAATGTCTGATAGTTGCGGGTTTTTTTGGGCAATTTTTACCTTTCTGTCCTTCTTCATTTAGTAACATAATAATTAATGAAAGATAACAAAAAAGTTGTTTAAACAATTTAATATTGTTTTTAACTATTTTTTCTTAGTTTTATTTTACAAAAATATATTCACAAAAAAGAAAGAGATTATTTAAAACGTATTTTTCTCTAATAATTATTTATCTTTGATTTTATGTATTTATTTAAAATACACAACTTTCCAGCATTTATCTAAGAAAAGATAGCTAAAAACAATATTAAATTGTTTAAACAACTTTTTTGTTAGCTCTCATTAATTATTACCTCACTCAGTGAAAAAAGGACAGAAAGGTAAAATTGCTGAAAAAACCGCATTTATGAGACATTGCTATAGATAAAGATAGTGATGAACAACAATAATTTGTTTAAACAATTATTTTTGTTAAATAAAGTTAATTGTCAAGTCACGCCTAATGAAAAATACACAAGCAGTTGAAAATTTTAGAAAAAACTGCAACTTTCTACCAATTAAGCAAAAAGAATATAATTAACAAAGAAAATAAATTGTTTAAACAATTCTTTCTCTTAACTTGAATTTGTTATTACTTCACACCTATTGAAAATTGGACCAAAAGCCAGAAATGTCATAAAATCGGCATCTTTCTAGCATTATTTAAATATAATATTATTAATAATAATAAAGAGTTTAAACAATTAATTTTCTTCACTCTAATTAATTACTTAACTTATTTTAATTGAAAACTTGCTTAAAAGTGAATTTTGCTTAAATTCAAATTTTCTAGCATTTTTCTAAGAGAATTTAATTAACAATAATAATGAATTATTTAAACAATCGCTCTTATTAACATTAATGAACTATAACTTCACTCCAACTAAAAAATGGACAACATTTGGAAATTTTTTTTTGAAAAATCGTCTTTCTAACTCTATTCTATGAAAACCATGCTAAAACAATAATAAATTGTTTAAACAATTTATGCGAATATTTAATTATCACTATCAAATGGTCTTTTATGTGCCAAAAACAATTTGCATTAAAAAACTACAACAAAAGTCATAATTAGCGCCAAAAACGCGCAAAATCCATTGTTTCACTTATGGGGGTTTCTTGGAACCCTATGAAACAGACTTATGGTGTTGATATATTAAAAGTCATATTTCATTTATATTGTATGGCTAATTGTAAAGAGAAAATTTGAGTTGAAACTCGATTGAGATAATATTGAGGATTCGTACAAATATTTACAAAAACGTATTTTTTTCTTATGGGAAATACTTGTTAAACTTCATGGGGCTTTCGGCACATCTAAATATAATATTTTTTGTCAAAACAAAAAAAAAATGGATTTTGGACCGTTGTATTAATATTTAAGTATGTTAAAATTGATTTCGAATCAGTAGTTTCGACAGATTCAAATTTAGAGTGAAATTAATCATTTTTAAAAAACTTTTGATCAAAAGCGTTTTAAAAAATTTGAAAAAAATTCCTAAAATTGCGGATAAAGGCAACGGGTTCAAAAGTGAATTCAAATAGGGTAATTTCTGATATTAAATTGACAGTTTAAATTACTTAAGGGGATGTGAACCAGAATCTAGAACTCGTTAAAGTCATAATAAAGCCTTAACTGGTTCTAAATTCTAGTTAAGACCCTCTTAAGCAATTTAAACTATCAATTTAGGAATGTTCGAATTTACCCCACATATCCGAATTACCCAGTTTGATATTAATAAATGTTTTTTTTATCAAATCCTATGAAACCTTTTGAGCAAGGATAATAAAAATAATGGTTGGAAAGCCTTTCGAGAACTTTGTGGCCACCTCCATTCGTATCATCTTCTTCAGATGCATTCATTAACCTTTAAGGATGTACACTACGTACAACCAATCTCAAAATTTGAATATTTTTACAATGATTTATAAAATCGACAAAAAAAGATTTATTCTTAATTTTTGTAAATATTTGAATATTTCCATTTTTGCCGAAAAGTTTTTTTTATATAGATATTTTACCTTCTTGGTGAAGGATGTGCACGACGTACAACCAATGCCAAAATCGGCCTATCTTTACAATGATTTATAAAATGGACAAAAAAAGATTTATTCTTAATTTCTGTAAATGTTTGAATATTTCCATGTTTGCCTGAAAGTTTTTTTTATATAGATATTTTACCTTCTTGGTTAAGAATGTATTTGTTTCGTTGAAAATTAGTTTTTTCAATTTAAAATTTTACTATTTGGTAAAAAATTCATTTTG
>JAAAKG020148394.1:0-10262 GCA_010014905.2 Druon quercuslanigerum | reverse complement strand
TGTGTTAAGGAATAGGAAGAAGGTGAAAGAAAAAAAATGTAAACCCTTAGGGGACACATTAGAAGCTTCCACTAATATACAAATTGTTAAGAGGAATACCAATGAAATCATTTCTAAATAAATAATTTTATTTGATTGAAATTTTCCTTTGTGTAACGAATTGTTTTTTCCCCATTTTATACTACTTTAGAACTTTTTACAATTACAGAAAATGTAATTTTTTATGAACAGTTACAATTTTCATTGACGGAACTTGGAAGTTTTATCGTCAACAGAAGCTCCATCAGAACCGAACTTTAAATAGGGAAAATAGGGAAATTTCTACACGGGAAGTGATATCTGACATTGGAAACGGCCCTATTATAGTAAAAACTATACCATCGGCAAATAACCGTTTAATTATTAGAAAATACAAACCGTTTTACACTTGAAAGAGATACTTCAATAATAGCAACTAACGTAAAAGAGAGGATATAATTAATGCAATGTTATGTTAAAGACATATATCTTTGTATTCTTGTTTTTGTTACATATTTATTTAGCTGAAATGTATTTTTAAAAACTTTAAATCAATAAATAACATTAGTTATTCAAAAAAAGGCAAAACCCGGCACTTTTTAATAATTGCACTTCATTTATGAAAGAAGGACCCATAAAATATGAACGCAAATGTATTTGCTCTCCGCGAAGAAAGCGGCTTATGTTACTCTTCGCAGCTAAATTTTACAGAAAGTAATTTTAGAATTTTGGAAAATTTGGAAACTTCTCGTTATTTTGGTAATGTTGTAAATTTTCGGTAATTTTGTTTAATTTTCCAGTAATTTAGGATAATTTTTGTAGTAATTTATGGTATCTTATCACTTCCTGCTAGCCCAATCGCTATTCACATTCACTATTTTAAACTGAATGTCAACGTAAGGCTGAGTTTACCTTTCTTGAAAACTATCGAATAAAGTCTTTTTAAGGCTGCTGTGAAGATTTATCATGGACATATATTTAAAAGCAACTTTCTATTTCTTTTTAAATGCATTAATTTCTGTTGTAGACTTTTTTTATATCTCACGGTGCTTGGCTGCAAGTTTCAAATTTTGATTTTCAAATAGCAGTTTCGGCGTTTAAAAGAAAACCCCTAATTTGTACAGAGAATTTTTGAATTTCGAAAAAAGTGGTCTCAAAAATATCCAAATCGCGCTAACTTTTTGAATTTGTATTCAAAATGGAATACATACAGACACATTCGTAAGAACTTGATTTTTGGATTCAAGGGTTCTCAAAACGTTGACATTTGACAAAAACTGTGTGGGTCAAAATATTACACAAATCTAATATCTTCTCTGATGAGAATGAAAAAATGAATTAATTTGTCACGAATAATATTTTGATAGTTCTATTTATAGTTTTAATTGTAAAAATAGCATTAAAACTATATTTTTCGAAACCCCCTACACGAAACGAAAAAAAAATTAAAAGACAAAAGTTGTAATGAGAATGTGCCCACGCAGCGGACAGATTTTTTTTACTGTTAATGACGTTTTTCACAATTAAATCGAAAACCACGCATCCTATCAACAAGTGATTTATTAGAAATTTGTAGATTTTTTCAAATGCACGATTTTTGTATAATAATCTTTTACCGCATTTTGCATAGTTTGGCCGAAAAAGTGTAATTTTTGGATTTTCCATTATTTGTTATGCGGTCAAAATTTGAATTTTCGATTTCTCAAGAAAATTCAAAAATTTTTTATGATAACCTTTTAGGGAGTTATTTGGCTTCAAATGTTCATTTTCGTGTGTTTTTTGGAATTTTGTAAATGCTATAACTCGGGTAATTTTTGGTTTTTTTAAAAAAGTCATTAAGATTAACTGTTTATATTTTTAAATACTATGAATATTGTACAGAGAATTTTTCAAAATTTTGAAAAAAGTGGTCTCAAAGATTTTCAAAAAGAGCTCACTTTTTGAATTTTTATCAAAAATGGCTCGCTAACCAATGGCACACATACAGATATAAAGACGAACATATAGACAGACACATTCGTAAAAACCTTTTTTTTCGGATTCAGGGAGTCTCAAAACGTGGACATTTAACAAAAACTCGGGAGTTCAAATTTTACACAAAGCTAATACTTTCACTCATGAGATTGTAAAAAGTTTATGACAAGCAATTGAAATATACAGGAAACCAGAAGAGAAATTTTTGATTAACGCAACACATTATCGCTTTTTATGATTTTTTCTTTTTAATTTGTAAATGAACTTGAAAAGCATTAAATAATTAATCAGTTATAAATTGTATGTTATTATTATGAAACGCATAAATTTATAAACAGTTTTATCTCCTGCAAAGTCACAGCATACGCGATTTAGTCCATACTTTTAAAATAATTTCCAGTTATCGTCATTTTCATATCTGGCAGTTGCTCCCAGTGGGACCATGCGGTGGTTGTTTAACCTGTTTTTAATTATATACAATGAGAACTGACTACGTTTTTCAAACATTTTAATTAATCCTGTTTTTGTTGTTCTTAATTATTTTTCAACACTAAACTAATAATTCAATTGAAACACTACCTGAGATTTGAATGAAATTTGGCACATTTGAAGAGCACGGTATATAAATATTAGAATTTCGAGTCAGTATAGGTCTGATATTGTTCAAAGTTATATTCATGATGTGAAAGTTTCTTCTTTATTCAATTTACTCAGTTATTTGTTTAGCCTAACATTTCGTAAGGATTTAATTCGTTTTTAGTATTGGCGCTTGAAATTTTCGATCGTTTTAAACAATGTACGCCCGTCATTGAGAGAATTGTAGAGAGCCAGAAAGCGACGTGCGAGCGATCAGACGGTGAAGTAGCTTGATAATGTAGGGTTTAATAGATTTTGGCCCACATGAACATTTTATATCGACACCTTGTTTGATGGAATCGATAAAACTCGTGCAGGTACGTTAAGTAAAAAATGGCTAATTTCTAACATGTGTGATTTATTATTTTGTTTGAAAATGGGTGCATTAAAAACCGCGTTGTTTCTGTGTTTGCAGCACGGCGTTGTTTTCCAATATTGCGGATATTTATATCACGTTGATGTGAATACTCAGACAATTTTATGAGTTTCATTGCATTTGTTCTTCTCATGGTCAAAAAGTGTATTTGATGCGACATCGGATTATGATGAGTCCAAATAATCATTGTTTGATATTTCAGAAGGTGGTCCGCTTTTCCGGATGGACGAAACGATAGGAATGTCTGCTGCTATAAGTAAACACCGGAGGAAATGTCAGTGTCTTAAGATATCGTTGCGTGTTTTATTTAATCAGATTCTATTTAGTTGCTCTGTATAACAATTCATTATATTTTATTTTTTAAAAATAACGTCGGGTTTAATTTCATTACATGGTTCTTATTATAAATGATGTGTATTTTCAACATCAACCAATTGACCTTCCTCTACACTTCATAAAAAGATTATCAGTTAGAAACTTAAACAAATTGTCCAAATCATTATAAAACTGTATTACTTGTTTTCCGATCCAGATTTTCCCTAAAATCAATTTTAATAAAACTTAAAAGTAAATAAAATCCATTTTAATCTGCCAAAACAGATTGATAGAATTTTCTTCATTTAAATTTATAAATGAATTTGATTTTCCTGCTTCTTTTATTGCGTCAACATTTTCTGTGAGCTGATATAATAAGAAACTGAAAGAAGCGCAAAAATATGTTTGCACTGTATTGAATTTTAGGATTTAGTGTTATATTATTTCACATGTTCGTGCATAGTATAAGCATAGAGTAGTATTCTGAAAATCATATCAGACATTTAACTAGAAAATCGCCTCAAAATGTTCCACAATGGGCAGTTGTTATTTGTTTCATAATGCAATTATGAACTGTTTGCAACGTTTTGATACCCTTATTTTTTTAGTGTTACAAGTATATTAAAATTATAAGTACTAATATAATATTAGTGACGAATGATGTCTATGAAATAATTCTAAAAACAATCTTCTGCGCGTTGCAATAAAGGTACGCATCAACAGTTTATATGGAAATTATACAAAGATTCAAACAGTACACCTAAAATAAAAAGAAGTGAAGTTATTACGACTATTCAATGTTGCATTTTAATTTTAATATTTTCCCAAAACTTAGATTCGAACTTATGAACTTGTGAACCTTTAAGGGGTCTACCTAGTAACTCACCTCGAAAAAAACGCTATTTTCGCGATTTTTTTTTTAAATTACGTATAAATATTATGATGTAGGATTCATTAGGCTTAGTAAATGCACTCTTGAAATACAATAAATTGACTTGCTTAAACTTCCATTTTTTACCGAATTTTCTTATAACTACCTCTTATAAACTAACATCCATCCACACCTTATCTCTAACCCACTCGCTTTTATAGCCTAGCCTTGATCGCTTCGACCCGCCTCGCCTCGCACTCAAGTCTCTACTTTCTCGCTTTGCCTCGCATTGCCAGCCTCTGCCTCCACCGCCAACACCTGATATTTCGTAATTTAATGAGAGTAGCCATCCTATAAAAAGTTTTTGAAAAAAGTATCTATTTCACAACAATAGGTACCTCAGAAAGAAGGCGATACCGACGTCCCTGCCTTTTCCCATCCCAACTATTGACCTGTGGGTGAGCCGGTATCCCCTTCATTCTGAGGTGCCTATTGTTGTGAAATGTATACTTTTTACATTCTCATCTAGAGAAGGTATGAGATTTGTGTAAAATTTGCCCCCCCCCCCCGGTTTTTGTCAAATTTCCAGGTTTTGAGTCCCCCTGACCCGAAAAACAGGTTTTTACGAATATGTGTGTCTGTATGTCTGTTTGTATGTATGTCTTTATGTATGCCTATATGTATGTCCGTATATGTATGTCTATATATGTATTCTGTATGTATGTCTGTATGTTTGTCTGTTTGCACGATAACTTTCAAAAAAATCAACAGATTGGATTGGCGTTTGGTATACTCTTTTTTTGTCTCAAATTGAAGGTGAAGTTCATAAAACATCCTCGTATCATTATTTGTCTTCAAGATGATATGATTATGGAAAAAGATCAGTAATCAGTAAACAGTTTCTTATTTCGGAATATAGAAAACAGCATTGCATTCTAGAGACGTTAAGGAGCGTCTGTGAATTTTTGCGAATGCTCAAAATTGAGGGTCGTATACAGTTGATGCCGAATTTAGTGACTTGTACGTGACGTGAAAATATTGTAATTTCTGAATGACATCTCATTTCTCATGTTTGTGTATTTTTTCTGAATTTGGAGAATAAGTTGGATATAAGGAGTAACACAGTAAGATGTGAGAATTTAATTAAAAGTTTTATTGTAACATTTTGTACAAACGAATAATATTTTACAAAATGTTTCACTTTAAAGCACATAAATTGTAAATTTTAAAGCACTTGATAAGAACGGCTTAATGAAAAATGGTTGATTATTAACTTTTTCATTTCGCTTCAGTAAACTCGAGCAGCAAAATTAATAGCAGCGTCTTCCATCTCTCAGAGACTTTCCGGAAGCGGGCCGCGCCAAAATGAAAGAAGGGTGTAAATAGCATTCTCGATCTTGTGTTGCGGCGTCTGTCTCTCTTACTTCTCGCGGAGATCATCCCGAATCTTCTCCCCTGATCCGTATTTATACTTGAATTCAGAAATCCGATGGAATCCTAGATCGCGGGGCGGATTTAGAAGGTCTTGGGAAAAACGCTGATCGTGCCGCGACATAATGATTTACAGCACAATTCTACTGCCTCGATACACGTACGTGCTCTGTACAAGCGAAAGATATATTTGGGTCATTTCGCGTCGACTCAAGCAGCCAAAAGTGCAGTGTTTTCGATTCGATCAAAAATTGATTGCAAGCTAGCTTCATCCGTATGCGATCTGTGTGCAAAATATTTCTTCTTAGCAGCTATTGCTGTTCGCTTACAGGTGTTTTATTCATAAGATTTTTAGCGCCATACTTATTTTTCAAAAACACAGAAAATAATGGGCTTTTAATTTAATATGAGGCAGATATTAAATCCACCATCAATTAGAAGCTGGTTGTCAATTATACTAATTTTTAAAGTATATTACCTACCTTTTACCAAAATAAAATTCCACGATTTAGTGTGAATTAATACATTATAAATTTAAATATAGAAGTATTTACGAAAATTCTTTAAATTACAGAAATTATTGTCAAAGCTCTTTCGCATTAATTTATATTTTGCGGAACTAACATTTTTCCCGTCTATCATTTTGCTTTCTTTTAATTTTACTAAGTAGACATTAAACATAATGTGATAGCAGAGTAGCCTATACTATTTCGCTCTAAAAAATCTAATTGGGCCGGAAAATCTACAAGCCCGCGGTGATAATAGTCGACGTGCAAAAGCCGTCCAACACGCGTCCAACTTTTTAATGGAAACGTAGTCTGCCAGCGTGAACTCAACAACCGTACTTTAGATACTAACGCATCCAGGCATATATATTCATTTTCATTTTCGCTGGAAGGTGCAGCTGTGGTGATACTTGCACACGTTTTCATTAAACAAGCAACATACATTTTGGTCCGAGTGTACCCGACCTAGAGAGTTGACGATCTCGTTGCCGAGGTTTCTGCTATTCGGATTGGATCTCACGTAACGTGTTCACGACTGTATCGATGAAAATTCATTGCCCCTATTTTGAAGTGAGTGGTGCCGAGATTGGCCGAAGACCAGAGTCATTGGCAATAAAGGCACCCTGTCGTGGAGATTCGAAGCACCACATCGGTAAAAAAAGAAGGAAATATTGCACAGCTCGGAAGTAGGTAAAATTATCCTCGATCTGTAAATATCAAATAGGATCTGGTAAAAATCAACAAACACTAAACACAGCTTAATGGCCCGAGAAGTTTTATTGCATGAACATAACTCTTTGCCTTTTTAATACTATGAGATTGATAAAAGTGTTGTATATGACTGTTACACATGACCAAAACAAACCGATAGCTTTCGATAGCTACAGTTTTAGAAAAAGCAATAACACATGATCCGTGTTCCAGATCGTCGATACTTAAAATTCCCCCCACGATTGTGAAATCTACCTCGAAATCTACTTCAGTTTTATGAGTACAGTGGGATATGGATTGGGCTTTTTAAAGATATTTTGGTGTTTCCTTCTTTTGGAAACATTTTTCTGGAATACTGCTTGATCGCGGTAGGGGTTCGCTCATAAATCGATGGGGAATGGCGATGGATTTAACGATGGAAGGATTCCAGTCGTCGGGGAATTCGGAAAGAAAGATTAATTATTTAAACTATTATTGAAGTTGGTGAGTCGCCGGGAAGCCTAGAGGAAGAGCGTTCAAAGTTTTAAAGATGACTCAATTATCGTGAACATACTGCATGTAAGAATGGTAACAATATTGGTTGCCAGCGCCCTGCTCTACTCGGACAAATGCCCAGTGAGTGTTTTCGAATTTTACAATTAGACCATTGATGATTGGTTAGTGGCCATTAGTTCCGAAGGAGAACGTTCTAGGTTACAAGCGACTTTTTGAGAAAATGAAACATTACTCTCTTAAAATTAATCAGTGCGATCTCACTGATTTCCAGTGAAATATCACTAGTGGAAACATACAGAAGTGTGTCACTGATAATTAGTGAGATTTCGGTGGTTTACTAAAAAAGATTATGTCACTAGTATAATCAGCGAGGTTCAGTGGTTACTCAGTGCCAGTACTCAGCTGGCCGAACGCGTTGTCGTCCGTCCGCAAGTTAGGAATGACACTTATCATTCATCTTTTTTTGTGCTCGACTTCACTCTCTCAACAATAAACGAGTGTCTGGCTGCATTATAATAGGAAGACTTTATCTAGCCACTGCGACTGCGCTTCTTGATCCACAATTGCTTTCCAGCATTGCTGGAATCCCACATAGCAACAGAACAGGTAAATTTACTGATGACTTTATGAATTGATACTTGACACACTGATTGCGGTTAGTGATTGGACCAAGCTAAAGCGATATGGTACCATAAATTGGCGGAATGTTAATTTTTATTGATTTTAAATTTAAAAATTCCATGCATTTGCTAAAAAAAAAATTTTATATAATAAGTGTAGAAAGTCGGTTATTATAGCTTTTGTTATATTTATACTAATTGCCAACGGGTGGTATAGGGTTCGTCTTCTGTTTGTTTTCGGCTCACCTACAATTCCTCTTCGATTCACCTGTGATTCGTACAGCTGACTTCAAACTCGTGTGGAACTGTCTACTTTCCATAATTGTAGTATAGTATACTATTGCTTGCTGATTAATACAGTAGTATGTATAACAAGGTCTTCTCTTTCTTACAAGCAAAAAATATATTAAAATCGTATAAAAAACTTTACAGTATCATTTACTTTCACTCAATAACAGCATACGAAACAAGATGATTGTTGCAGAATTCCTTTTTGTAGCTTAAATTCCGGTAAAACATCAACACACTAATATCTAAGCTCCCTAGATCCGATCGGTAGTTAAAATTTTCCAATACATTGCGAAATTTACCTCTGGATCGGGAAACAAAGGGTACTGTATAAAGTGATTCATTCAGCTGCATGGGATTTTGTGCTTGGCCTTATCTACGTGTTACATATCATAATATTTGGAGATACACCAAAGGATAGCGTAGCGACAAAACAATATGCTATCTCCCCATTGCGTGACTATGTCCGATAATGCCGTGTTCTACGAGTACTACTATCGCGAAAAGATCAATCTTCCGTTAACCACAATGCAAACTGCATATGGATTCGGCAGATCGTTGGTAACTTGTTGCCCGCTGGCTGTTGGCTAAACGGCGGTTGTTTATGGATATCGATAGTTTACTTCCCAATATCTATAAGCGTTGAGGCTGATAACGATTGTGAACTCATGATAAATAGGAAGTAAATGTATGCAACCTTTCTTTTCAAATTGGACCAAGATGTTTGATATTTCATATATCATACTCTAACCGAGCCACAGTCCAGTTCTCATAATGCGCGCTCTGGACTGCATTCTTAGTCTAATATTTTGTCTTATCCTCATATATCTAAATTAGCTGTAGTAGAAAAATTGACTAATAATAGAAAAACAGCTATGACTGAGAAAAAATAAAGATGAGATGAATAAATCAAATCTAATGTCATTAGGTAGTCTTCAGTTTAATAGTTGACAGTCAATTAGTTATTTCTAATCCATCAAAATTCCTTGGTCTCAGTTAAATTTAATTCTACATTCTGCTATGTCCAAATTTGCTGAATAACTGCTTTAATGTCGTTGGAATTGTTAATTTCAACGCTGGGACACCCGGGACAACTCGAGGTCCGTTTGCTAACAGCTCCAATAACAATTACCGTTCCGGTTATGTCACCAATGCTGTCCACGGGCTTAGTTGCTGATTGGCTTATTTGCAGTAAAAGTGTTGAATCATAAACCAATCTATCCATACAACATGCTCAATGCAAGCTCACGTATGGGAAGATCTAAGTATATTTGGTACCAAGCTTGTCTTATGTATTTGGATGGACGATTTTGGGGTTTTACTATTAAAGAATAACCGTTTTATCTGCTAATCGTATTTTTGCGAACGAGTGTAAACTTCTGGTATACATATATTAATCTGCAGCCTAGGAATAGTTCTGAAATTTACGTCAAAAAATGAAATTATGAGCGTCGAATAAATTCATCAATGCTAATTTAACCAAAACTGTTTGCCCTAATTTTTATTACTCTGATATTAGGATTGGGCAGCACTACCGTTTTTGCAAATGCAGCCGATTAGGATTTGTCCTCATTTTTATTTTGCAAAATTATCACTCACAACCATTGTGATTATTCTGAATTACCACTGGAAATCATTTTTGTATGTCCGAATTTTTATCTTGCTTTATTACCGTCTGTCCTTATTTCTACAGTTCTAAATTTCTATTTGACAGAATATTATTTTATTTATATGACAGGAGACAATTTTAAGATCAATAGCATTGAATTCACACTATTACTAATAGATTATATGTTTTAATTTGTCGGGAATCCAGCTATCCCATTCTCGAGCCCTACTCCATATTCGAGAAATACCCATTATGTCTAGTGACAATTTGTATAAACTGAAAACATGAAAAATATGAATTTGGACAAACAAAATGATGATAAATAGAAATTCGGTAAAATAAAAATCAGGCTGAATAATAAATAATGAATAAAAAATAAATAAAAATTATTAAAAACAAAATAAATAATAAT
>JAAAKG020148393.1:0-10262 GCA_010014905.2 Druon quercuslanigerum | reverse complement strand
GTATATTTTCTTTCGATAATATCAAATTTTCAGAACTGCCTGTGATTTTATTAAAAACCGCCCAAGCCACCTTAAATGTATGATCGTAGGACTACTTAACCTAAAGCAATCGACAAAATTAAACAGTTAAAATCTTTCTGGTTCTAAATTCTACTTTTTATGCCACGCTCGAATGTGACGTAACAGTATGTGTTATTGACTACATGAAATAAGTTCACATTGAAAAAAACATATTTCTGGAGATTCTTCTGGTTCCCGAGATACCATCATTTTCCAGTGCAGAAAATTATCAGGGCCCTAATCGAGTAACGGCTACCCTGCCATGACCAAACATTTTTCTGAGTGTCTAACTTAAATGTTTTTGACCTTTAAAACAAGCAAGGGTGTTTAAAAGTACCAAAAATGGAAAATGAAATGAATGAAAAAAAAAAATGAGACTCGTGCTGAAAACATTCCACGAGTTCAAAGTCCCGGCCCACACGCGTATATCACATACTATACTTTTCATAAAAAATGCATAGAACCTCGATTTAATCCTATAATAAATTATAGTTCTCTAAATTTTCAACGGGATCCAGGTCTAGCCCCGATGGAGTCTGCGGTGAAACCCCGGTGGGCCGATGAGTTTCCCTCTTCACGAGGGCGGCTCCGCCGAAAATTATAATCAATAATTAGTAATCCATGCTTATATTAAAATAAAAATATATTTTTATTATAAAAGTATTTTGATTGATTATTATTTTCTAAATTCACAACATCTTTGTTCGTTTTTATCAAACTGTATACAGAGAAGTATTAAAGAATGCCAATTCACACGGATTTCGGTCTATCGGTTTGTAAAATTTTCAATCGGTCTCATAAATTTAATCATTTCATTCGATCGCCACGTAGCCACCACCGATTCAGACAAATTTCGTTGAAATATTTTTCTTTTTCATTAATCGGCACTATCGGAATGACATTTACCGACTTAATTTTTTATACTTCAGAGAACTCAGCTGATAAATTTCGTTCCAATAAAAAAAACTGAGAAATAAATCAACGATATTTGCCTGAATTGTTGGTGGTTATATGGTGGCCGACTGAAATAATTAAAATTCACGTGAATCGGCATTCTTAAATTCTCCGATTCATATAATTTCCATTCAATAGATTCTTTTTTCCCGGGTAGTCAGTCTTTTAGAGTCCTGTAATCGAATGCTGGCTAAATCGACAAGCCAACCAATTTTGAAAGTGCCCCATCTAAATATTTTGTTGTATATTTCCAAAAAGTCATTATTTTCGAGACCTAATCGGGTGCTGGATAGCCCGCCAGGACAAAACATTTTTCTGAATGTTTCATTCAAAATTTGTGAGCACATTTCCAAAAATACCCCAAGTGTTTAACAGTTTAAACAATGAAAAACGAACATTAAAACCAAGATTTTTTGTCCGGGCCCTAATCGGGTGCTGGCAGTTTTTGAAATAATTCATAATGTCCACCATCTAAAATAGATTTTCACAAGACTGACTGTCTAGTGCATAGTGGGGCGAAATGAAAAAAACTATGTTCCAAATCACCTGTAGGTCACAATTCTTTAATCGATTTTCAATTTGTTTTTTCAGAAAATTCACCACTTAATTCTCAAGAAATTGGTCAAGAACGATTTTTAAAATTTCTATTTGTTTAAATTTTTACAGAGCCGCAACTAGCGGGTACGAAATTTAAAGGTGTTTTTAGAACGTTCTAAAAACGTTTTAGGAGATAAGGTATGTCAAAAAATCGTTCTAAGTCAGGCTAAAAAACGTCCAAAAAACGTCCAATGTTCCAAATACTATTCCTAAAACCGTCTTTGGAATATTGTATGTTTTCATAAGGTAATTTTGTCTGACTTAGGACGTTTTTAGGACGTTCTAATAACGTATTGGGACATACGCGCTCACTGAGCATTGATGTATTTTTGTCATCTGATATAATAAGTTAGCTTCATCAACAAATAACATAAATATGAATCAACAAATCCATGATCTAAATATTCCATTGTAGAGAAAGATCGTCCTTCCTTTGAATTACTTCTTTTTCCGTCATTTTTTATTTTAATTTGGCGCAGCCAATGGGACTTGAAGACAATCAAAAGAAAATTCGGTTCGGTTCTGCCTAAAAATATTCAAATCATGTATTTGTTTATAATAATTGTTGATAAATTTAACAAATCATATCAGGTTAGAAACGTGCATTAATGCGCATTACAAGCAATGAGATTCGAAAACAATCGGAAAAAAATTCGGTTCGCTTCTACCTAAATCTGTCAAAATCGTGCATTTGTTTATAATAATTGTTAATAAGTTAACCAAATTATATCAGATGAAATGAGATTCGAAGTCAATTGGAAGCAAATCTCAGTTCGCTTTTGCATAAAACTGTTCAAATCATGCATTTATTTATAATAATTTTTGATAAATTTAACAAATAATATCAGATAATAAAAATACATCAGTGTATATCACAGGCAATGAGATTTAAAGACAATCGAAAGAAAATTCGGTGTGTTTCTGCAACAGCAATTTCGATGCATAAATATACTTTACAAAAACATAATCCATCATATACTGGCTATTTGTTGCAAATATTTGTTTCAAACAAATAATTTGCTACGTCAACGCAATTTTTTTCTTCCACTGACCCCTTTTCACCAAACCTGAGGTCTGATGCCACTGAGAAAAATTTGCACACAACATTAAAAAGAAAAATTAGGCACTTTTTTCGCTATTTGCAGCTCTATAAAAATTTAATCAAACAAAAATTCAAAAATCGGCTCCAGAAGTTTCCTGGAAATTTAACGTTTTTAATCGATGAAGAATTGTGACCTACAGGGTATTTTGAACATCGCTTTTCATTTTGCCCCACTGTATAGCATAAGATCAGCTCGTCCAGACTAGCGCTAGATTAGCTTGTGCAGAGTAGGGTTTGACCACACAAAAACATTTTCCTTCTACAGAGTGCCATAATTCACAATATTCCGTCTTGATAGCGCCTAATTTGTGGTTAGGAAAGTGTATCCTGACCCCGAATGATTCCCCGATAATTTTCCACACGGGAGTAATTCCAAGTGGTGAAACTTCGCCCGTGCCTTCCCATATGACCTTAGAATAAAAAGATATAAAAATAAATATTGGGAGAGTTATAAACTGTTATGTCAATATAGTTGTACACAGTGCACACACATAAGGAGCGTGCATCTTACATAAAAGAGTGAATTCGGAGGATGTTGCGGACAGCTAGGCAGAAAATCGGAGGAGACAGGTTGTCAGGCAAGGGGCTATGATTAGCCTGCCGGGCCCGCTTATATGTCTCCAGCATATGTGGTTATATGTGGTTGGCATAGCATAACGCTCATCCCGCACGTGTGCGTGCATACTCCGTACAGCGTACACCCTTCTGTCTATCTGACTGACTGTCTGTCTGTCGATGTCGGTACCTCTGGCTCTGTAGCTTGTGCGCCTGCCAGGAGCCGTCACGCTGTCCCGTCTCCGGTCCACTCGTTTTCTTCTTCACCACCAAACTTTAAGTTTTTGGACCACCATGTCGCAGAGTAAACTACCTATATGTAATCGTCCGGGAGCTGATCCTGCAGGATATTTACGACTTTGCACCCTCGCCTCGACTTCTAATCCCTCAACCACAGAGAAGATTTCGCTGTCAAGCCAATTCGACTTGAACGTGTTAAGACAAGAGAAATAGCATTTGAGCTCGTCACATGGCAGATATAATTTTTCTTGTTCTTCTGAGAATTGTTTCTTCAGGAATGATTAATTACTGCTGTCAGGGCATGAAATTATCAGAAATTTGGACTACAGAATTATTAACTTCCTTGTTCCCTCTACAAAGAGAATTGCTAGAGTATTCTATCAATAAAAAATTTTTGATTGTAAAATAAATTTGTGCTATTAGTTAGATCCGAGTATAACTGATCAAGGCGCTGCATATCTTTTGTGATCTTTGGATAAAAGCAGGTCCTTTTCGAGTATAAATGCAATTGATTTCACTGTAAATTACACGAATTTTCTGGAAATTTTTTAATATGCGGAAATTGAGATGGATTTTCTTAAATTCTTTGAAATCTTACACTTCAATTTGCTTGAATCCGTTCTAATTACTTTGAATATCAGTGGATATCCGTACGAAAAGTGAAACATCATTAATTAAAATTTAGATATTTATTTAGATATGAGGAAAACTTTTTTGATAGGAATGTAGCGTTGCTATTTCAAGAACTACTATCGTAAATATTAAACTGTGAATTTACTAAGTTTATTGCAATATAAGTACAAATGAATAATAGTTAAACTTATACCGAAATAAATTTTCTATAATCCCTTGGAAAGACTGTGAGGTTTACAAAACGCAATAGTAAAGACATTGTTTCTATGTCCATTCTACGTCTTTTTAAGTTTTCGCATAGAAAATAGGAAAAGATGCCATGGTCGAAAGAACAAAATAAAAATAAATTCGCAATATATATTACAGTTGCACCCATTACCAATTTTATACATTAAACATACATTTAGATATTTAAATGTTATGCTAAGCCACAAGAAAAAAATCGTATTAGAAGAAAACAACGCTGACGGGATTCGAACAAGGGTCTCTTGGGCAGAAAATCGGATTTATTTTCCTATGATAAAAAAAATATGGGGTCATTCACAAAATACGTGATACGTTTAGGGGGAGGGAGGTCTGCCGAAATATCATTAACTATGTTAAGACCAACGGAAAAAGTATCACGCAGGGGAGGGGGGGGGGGGTCCAGAAATTCCTGAAAAATGTGTCACGTATTTTGTGAATGGCCCCTTATGAGATTTAGGTATTTTATCATCCTCATACATCTCGGCGCATATGACGTCATTTGGCACTGCATTTCCTCTTTTAAATGGGATTTTTCGCAAAGCACTACATTCAAATGTTTTTCCTTTTATTGCACCTTCCTTAAAAGGGTTATAGGGTTCGACCAACATTATTTCTGTGATCATTCGCAGGGGTGCCTTCCCGTCCCCACGAGTTGCTGGAAAGGGGTACGGGGGTTCGACCAAATTTATTTCTGTGACCATTCACTGGCGTCCCTTCCCACTTCCACGAGACGTTGGGAATAGGTAGGGGTTTCTCAAATTCCGTGAATTGCTTGAATGCTGTAAATTCCATGAATTCCGTACATTCCGTGAATTTGATGAATACCGTGAATTGCGTGAAATCCGTGAATTCCATGAATTCCGTGAATTCATCGACTATATTCTTATTTATATTGAAAGTGCAATATCCAGATCGAATTTTATTCAAAATTCTTTGTGAACGTTAGAATTTTAACGTGAGTACCACTGCTTTTATGTTAAATGTGTTCATTGTTTATTATTCGCTTAAATGAACTTTTTCCACTTAAACCTCAGTATAATGTACTTTAAACTAAAATACAAATTATGCTTCATTATTTAAAATTTTAAAGTACAGCCAAAATTATTTTTATTTTGTATACAGTGAAATTATCTGACTTTTTCAAGAATTGATTAATATACATGCATATGAAATTTAATATGCAGCCTCTTAATAAATGTTTCATACCGAGTTTTTAGATTTAATATACAAATGTATAATAAATGTATATTGAAAATTGAAAATATTTTTAACAGTGTATACAAGAGTCAAAAAAAGGGTTACAAAACCACCGCAGGGTGAGACCAATTGCCACCTAAAAATAATTCATCGTTTATTCGTTGATTCGTCGATTCGTTTTAGTAAGAATACAAAAGTTATGCGAATAAATGGTTTTACATTAAGACTACTTGCTAATAAATTTTATATTCTAATAAAATAAAACTCCTTACATTAAATATTAGCTTAATATTATTATTAGGTTTAAATTAATTAAAATAATAACAAATGCATACCTGAACTCTAGCTTCTGAAAGTGATACCCTTGTCGCTAATTCTTCTCGAACGAAGGCATCAGGATAGTGGGTTCTTTCAAAAACTCTTTCTAAAGCAGCCAACTGCTGTGCAGAAAATGTTGTTCTACTTCTTCTAGGCCTTCTACTCCCGGGTGCAGATGGACTGTCGCCACAATCTTGGAACAGAAAAAAAACCTTTTATGTTTATATAATGATTGTCGAGTGTATGCATTATTAAGCCCATTAATGTGTCTATTATTTAATGTTTTCCAAATTCGTTGGAGAACATATTTTTCAATTAAAATATAATATAGTTAGATATGCATCAGTATAATAATTACATACTTTATATGAAGATAAAACCTTCTAAAATTATGTGGGGAAGAATGACAAATCTCTCAAAATAACCTTGCGATTATTTTTCAATAATTAAATTAGGTATACAACTGGGTCATTCGCAGAAATCTGATACACTTTTCCACATTCTCCTTAATTAGTTACATTTTTGTAAAACTTTTTCAGGAATTTAATTACTAATCATTTTGAATACTTTTAAGGGACATGAAGATTCCTCAAAATACATTTCGCATTAATTTTATTTCTCCGCAAATTAAGTTTTACCTTAAAGTCATTCTTGATCATTTGTATTTTCTCAAAATATAATTTTGCCTCATTTCTATTTCTTCTGATTGTTAGTTGCCAAAATTATATTTTCCATAGTTCTCATTTGACCTCATTTGTATTAATCCGAATTATCATTTGTCATACATTTTTATTTTTTTTATAATTTCCATCAAAACGAACTTCTCTTTTACCGGAATTGCCATGTGCCATTACACATATATTTCGAAACATGTTCCTAATATTATATAAACCTAATATTCATCTACCCGAATTGCTGTTTCTCACATGATCATTTTTCATATGAATCTTACGTCATTTTTGTCATAGCGGATGCAGTTTTAGGCAAATTAAATTGATGTAACATGACAATTTGGTAAATTCAAGTAAATGAATTTTAAATTATATGTTTTTTAGGGAAAAAAAATTTAGGTGACATTGTGATTTCGCTCGATAATATATTTACCACGCGCTTCTCGCGGTTTTTGTTCTCTCCGTAGATTTGTGCTACTATTCGTAGGGTGCAAGTCGACTGAACTCTTAAAAAATCTAATTTTTGGCATGAAAACTGAAATTTTTTTTGGAAAGGATTTTAAAAAGGAAACGAGTAAACTAAACTGTAAGAAATTGAATTTTGGGCATAAAAACTAAAATATCTCTAGAAATAATTTTTCACAGTCCGGCGAATAGTAATTGTTTTTGAAGAGAATTGTGCAAATCGCGTCTCAAGCAATATTTTTTTAGACGTATGGGAGAATTCAAAAAATACGTGATACGATTAGGGGGGGGGGGGTCGGCCGAGGTATCATTCTCCATGTTAAGACGAGTGGAAAAGTATCACGAGGGAGGGGGGGGCAGAAGTTTCTGAAAAATGGATGAAATATTTTGTGACTGGGCCCTATAATCTCCAAAAAAAACGTTTTGAATATGGAATCGAGGCACCTGCACTTTATTAAGAATAAAAAATTCCATTTTTCGATCAAAAACTATGCCAGACACGAAAAAATGTCAAAAGCAAAATAGTTTTTCTCAAAAGGACCTACAAAATTTTCTTGAGTCCCTTCTTCAATAATTTGAATAATTTATTTCTCAACTATTAGGAATTTCACATGTACATTTTTCAAAATTTTAGCAAGTCACTTCGCTCGAAAAATGATTATTTACGAGATGCCACGATGGATGGAATAAGAACGGGAAAAAAGAAACGAGCTGGAAAATCTTGTGGTGATCGCCTTCAATGACTTCTCTGTATTTGACTTCTTTGTACTTAAAAGTTCATCAAAGCGGCATAATCCGAACAGCATGGTTGGAAGTGAACAATTTCGATTAAATCAAGTGACTAATGTGTTCACGGGAAAATATGTGTGATTTTTAGATTAACTTGTAAAAAATATTATTAAAATAATTGAGAGGTTGAATGCCAAAAACATCATCTCGATTATTGATGGCTGTAAACGATATTCATTTTGAGAAATTCCAGATTTCTTATAGTGTGTATAAAGTTATATAAAAATAAATATAAGATATTATTTTGCAGAAAAAAAGTTAAGAGCTACCTGTTCGTTAAATAAGAAAATATCAAATTAAATTAAATATCAAACTTTTAAGTTAAAAGTGTAGTGTATTTTATACAATATTTGATGTCTACGTCAATGATAATTAAATTTACTCACTTTCATTTTGCTTGATAATTTTCTGATATCTTTCGAATTATTTCGCATCAAACTAGGATGGTTGATATAATTTTGAAGCAAACGTGCGATAGTTTCTGCTTTGGAAGATCTGTTGGGCGAAGTGACTGTTTCATAAATTTTCATATTGAATAAATATAAGATTACAATTACACTTCAGAACAAAAATCGACACAAAAATTGACTTTCTACAACTTCATGTATAACTTTAGATGGTTAGCGTATAAAAATAACACGAATTGAGCAATTATCCATTAATTATCGGCTCGAAAAAAATTATCTCTATTCGGTGTGATTTACTCACAATAATAGATAAAGTAAAATATAATTAAATAATGTTTCCAACAAGCATACTTTTCAGCAATACGAATTCTAGATGTTTAAAATTTAATTTGTTCTATTCCGGTACACAATCTAGATATAAACATTTTTCTTTTAAAAAATTAGAAAATATAAAAATTGAATGTTAATATTTTGATTGTTAAAAAATGACCCATATTACTAAACTTACTATTCTGACTTAAATGAGTCGCAAAAAACGAATCTCCAGCAAACAAAAAATTAAAATTTTGAGATCAATTTGTTTCACATATTGATAATAATCATTATGATGTTATTCCTATTTGAAAAAATCTTAATGAGGAGATAATATACATATAAAAGAAAGTGAAATTTTAAATGTGTTTTATAAGGATTATGAAGATGAAATAAAGTAAATTTAAGCCTATAATTTGTCATATTATGTCTGTTTTTTATCCTTACTTTGCAAGATAAGTAAAAGCAAGCCAGGATAAATGAAAGTAATGGTATGAAATCTACAATATGATACTTTCTTACACATATTCAGAACCGGTTTGAAAATTAGGCTCTGATAATTAAATACTTTTATTAGGAAAAACACATTATTTATAATAATGCTAACTTTTTTATAATGAATAGTTACTTAAATTTGACCACACTCAAATCAGTTACTTAGTACGAGTAAAACTTAATTATACTCATCCTGATTTTTTCAATCATACAAAGGACTTATTAAAAAAAAAATTATAAACAATAGCCGTCAATATTATGAATAAATGTTACAATTTTTTATTTCTAATAAAAAAGACTATTATGTTTGATTTCTACTATAATATAAGAATAAGTAGGTATATATTATTCAAATATTTTGTAAACCAGGTTACTGCTTAAGGTGAATGTCCAAAAATGTATCAACTTTCTGTCATAGAACATATCCATTTAATTATAAAAATCTTCTCACACGTTTATTTGAAGTGTTTTCCTATTTTTATCTGTACATAATTTCAGAACCTTTTATCTTCATATAAATTATGCCATGATTATGCTGATTCATATCTACTGTTTTATCTAAATCAGCTGAAAAATATGTTCCCCGACGAATTCAGGAGACGTGAGACATCTTAATGGATTTGATAATGTACCATGATTATAAAAAATGGATGACATTAAAATAAATCTTGAAAAACCTTTTATGTTTTATATTTCCAAAATAATTATTATACGCGTGCGGGAAATACAGTCGAAGGTATCAATAAGACCGCTACGAATAATACCACTTCCCCTCATCTTTCCTCGAGCTCATCGAGTCGCTGCCCCCACTCTCACGCTGACTTCGAAATTCCGGTCAGCCTCTACCAATAGTGCCGCCGAAAAAATCGTAATTTTTTTGGTTTTTAGGAGTTTTTTTTGTATTATCCAAACAAATCAAATATTAATTTGATAATATCAGCTAGATACTCAAGTAAAACATCTAGAAATTTAGGTAAATGAACTATATTTTCTTAGAAGACGAAATGCAGTTAAGCGTCTTGTTGAGACAGCTGAACTATTTTTTTCAGTGTAGGTTAGTCTTAATCACTTATATTTATTATTATTATTACACCCTTAAGCCGTTTCCCTTTCGGGGTAGGCGTGACTCACTCGGTAGGGAGAAGAGTAGTGTGAGGAAGGGGTCATAAAATTTTTAGATTGATCTGGAATTCTCGTGTTATTTATTTAAATAACACGTTC
>JAAAKG020148392.1:0-10262 GCA_010014905.2 Druon quercuslanigerum | reverse complement strand
GGGATAAGCCGAATAAATTCAAGCTGTTCAAGGTCAAATCCAAGTATCGTTAAAGAATGATGCCTGGCTGGAGGTGACCAAGACCTTTTACGAACAAGATTTTCTGCAGGAGGAAGGGACCTTTCAGGAGAACGATGTCTATCTACAAAGAAAAAAAGGGTATTGCATTTAGTAATTCGATTACGTTACTGTACAACTGCTTCCAATCTAATTCAGGCTACGTGGTGGAGAGGATGTGGTATTTAACATGTTTAATGTATCATGTTATATTGTTCAAATTATCACTCGTCTTATGTAAGTAGGCACTATTTCGAAATAAATTAGTTTAACGTATATTATACTTCCTAAACAACGATAGTAACTATGAATCCCTATTTATTGGGAGTGTACATTGATCATTTAAATATATATCAGGGAACTTCAGTTCAGAGACAATTGATTTCGCACACGGGCAGAAAACAAGTATCCTTTAAAATTCGTTAAACAAACTTATATGCCAATTACGCTAAAAGCAACGGTAGGGAATCGAAAATTTTTTGCACAAGTGCTAAAGAGGTCTAACTATTTTTCAGGGACAGATATTGTAAAATAAGCGTATCATACAAGTCAGCGACAAAACAGACGACTGATACTTTACATGAATTAGAAAAGTTACAAAAAGACCCGAAGAACACAACAAATGGCGTTCTACCGTTTCCATACTCTATTTTTACAGAACTAAACAACCTAAATCGTCTTTAATACCAAACTCAAGCTCTTGGAACTTGCAACCTAGCCAAATCCAAAAAACCCGCACAGGAGATTTAGGTTTAGAGAAAACTTATGTGAAAATTTCTCAAAGCACTTCTGGATAGAAGTATATTAGGACGTAATCAATTACGTAAAAATAGCTAGATTGGTCAAAAAGTAAAGCTAAGTAAATAAAGTAAGGTAGGAAAATTGGAAGAAAGGTTGCCAGAAGAAACTTGGACCATTGTATTAACTAAAATCGTGGGTACGGTCCCAAGCTCTAAAAAGAGAAAAAATCAATCAATTTTCGTCAAACAAATCTAATAAAACAGGACGCAAGTTATATAAACAATATAAAGGTCCTTTTATTACTAATAAAAAGTTTTAAGAACTTTACAAAAACTAACACCTTTAAGGGAATATTCATAACTGTATTAAATTAGCAAACCGGAAATGCAATTAGAAAGTTTTGATTTGATCAGGGCAAATTTGTAAGGGATCAATGGAATTATAATTTAAAACCAACCCACAACTCAATTGACTCATCAACCCTGGATAATTAAATATTTTAGGATTAGGAACGAGGATACGCAAGGAAGGATATAACGAAAAGAAAACTAAAAGAAATCGAGGAAGAAGATCCTAGTTGTAAACTATGGAAAGAAGTGGAAGCACAAAGTAGGAAGAAAGAAAGAATAGAAAAGAAATAAGAATACTATTAGGAACAAAAAATGAGGCGAAGAGGGGAACAAGAAAACCAAAGATGACTGGAACATGAGGAAATTCGTAGAGGGACAGAACGAGAGCAAAACAAATTATTACACCAAATGCTGAACAGAGTAAAACTACACCAGGTACAGAAACAAACTTCAAAGTCGACTTCATCCTGCTTTGTATGACACATTCTGTCAAAAACTAATTCCAAATTAAAACAAAGTTAATACTAGTTATTGATGGATTTTGCCTATCACAATTGTTTTAATAAATGCAGTAAGAAAGTTTGCAAATAATAAACAATGTTATGAATTGTCAGTATAGGTTTTGCAATGTATCCAGAGAAAATTATGACACTGGTTTGCTGATCAATAGAACATGACTCACGCCTTATACACCCTGTTTCTCAAAATATTCCTCTAACTTTAAATATTAGTATTTTTAATCATTCAATTAGAAATTGCTCATATTTGTAAAACTTATACGAACTCAAAAACCTATTTTTGCTTCTAACATCCCCTAAGCTTTTAAAAAAGATAATCGATATTTTCTCAAAACAAAACCCACACGGGATATTTTCTGATCGAATCATCGGAGTTGGAAATCAATGAACAATAAACGTAAAAAAACATTCCCTAGAAGGGAAAGTGTTTTAATTTATTCAAAATAGTGCTTTATTATCCATAAAACATTCAAGAAAGAATATAAACATTTTATAAAGATGAAAATCACGGAAAATAAGGGGAGATTTTTTATATAGTTTTGTAAAGTAATAAAAGCTAGAGAGTTGTTTGAAAATTCCTCAGACATTCAAGCAAGGAAGTAGAAATTAAAAAGAAAAGGCATACATTTTGCTAAAAATTTTTCTTCAAAACATTGGAAATAAACTTTTAGCCGTTTGCTACATATTTTAGTTTGAGATATTGATGACAGTTCTTAACAGCTAATTAACGAAAACTTGTGTTATCAAAATGTATGTGTAATGAGGTTACCTTGATGATCAGCATATTCACTACTCCTCCCAAAATTTGCTAGAAAGTCCCTTTCTTTAGGCGGTAAACAAAATGATATTTCTGTGAAAATAAAAAAAAATAATTTTAATAGTTTTAAATGTATTGAAGATAGTAAAAGCTTAATTCGATCATTAATTTTAATTATCATATAATTCGGTTGCAGCATATCAAAATAAATTGTGAAATAAAATTTTTTCAAGTGCTTTTAAAAAGAAGTATATATAAAAAATGCTATAAAACCTACAATAGTGAATAACTTAATTTAAATGGTGCGATTGTGTTAAAATTTTAATTTTATTTGCACAACGATAGAAGGTTATGGTTTAACTTGTAAATCCATACGTCATCCGCAACCACATTACTTATTTACAATGTGATTAATTTAACGAAAACAAATACATTAACGCCTTAAGCTCGTTATTTGTTTTAAAGTCACATGGAATTCGAGAATAATGAGCAAGAGTTCTTAAAAGTTAAAACCCTCATGCTTTGGGCGTAGAGGAATTCCAATTTTGCGATAAAATTTTCAAAAACAAAATTGCCTCCAAAAATGGAGGACCCAATTCGGAGAAACTGACGCGACGTTTGTGAGAAGTATTCTTCAGAGGGTTTTAAGTGCCAAGGGATTGGAAGTTGAGGTCAAAATTGTGAAAAACAAAATTTTTAAAAAAGTTTAATAAAATTGTCAACAAAATTTTAAAAAGGTCGAAATTGTCAAAAACAAAACGATTTTGTTTTCTAATAAACTATTGGGTCTCTAGAAATTTCTGACCAGGAAATGTTGATATCAATGACATGTGCGTTAGGCGAGTCTAATCTGCCCGGAAGTTGGTGCGGAGACATATAGAATACCTTATTGGATTATACGCAAGAAATATCCATTTTTGAAATTTTTGAAAGCTTTCTCCGCATCTTAGGACTGCGCATTATACGGAACTAGCAAAGAAATAATATTAGTAATCAGACATACTTAATACAAGAAAATACGTCAAAATTCTATTAATTTATTTTTCAATCGCCATAAAAATTAAAAATATTGTTCAGGTTTAAAACCATACTGTAAAAGGTCCTTATTCTTTTATTATATAGGAATATTTTAATGTTTTGTGTATGGGTACATACATACCGTTCTGAAATATTAGCGTATTTCCCATTTTAAAAAATAAATCGCGAATAAGGATTACTGCAAAGTTTGCTGATATAAAACATTTTAATTAGCATTTAAAATTTACAGAAGCTGAAATTTTGCACGCATGAAAACATATTTCTTTAAGAAACTTACATAATTTTTATTGGCAGTAAAAGTATGCCTGTATGTTATACTACTTTGATATGCTAAGAGATTTTATTCATTATATATACTCATATATACACGGCGTTTTAGGTTCAGATGTCTGGAATTATATGACTCTATAAAATTTTATAAAAATAATTTTAAAATTAATTTTCTAAAAATTAGTTCAAAATTTAGTTTTTGAGTTATTAAATACTAAAGCTACTTTAAGCAGGAGCACAGTATAAACAGTCATGCTTGCGTAATCAGGAATCCAACGTAGCATGGTGACCATTATACTCGCTCCGCTAGCGCTAGCCCGGTGCTCGCTTCAATGAAACTAAATTATATAGTTATAAAAGTCCTTAAGCGTGTCCTCGGGTCGCGGACAGAGGATCCCGGTATGAAGGGCTTCTGCTAAATATGTTTACAATGAAGAGAAAAAAGTGACGAGTATTTACACAGCGATGGCCCGAAAGAATAACCCCTAGGCATTTCTTTGGATAGTCGTAGGGGACTCTACATACGAGATCTTAGAAAAGGGTAGGAAAAGTGTAAGGGTTTGATAAACATTGTTTCTGTACCTCTGCTCTTTTGAGACAGCAATTGTTATTGAGAAGAAGCAAGTCTACCTGAAAACTTAATGCAACAGGTATTGTCAATTATGAGAGCATGAGACTAGAAAATGATTTCAAAAACCAATCTTAATCAACGAATGTGGAAGACAATACCTTCGAAACCCCGGTTGGGAGAATTTGTGACTTTGAGATTAGGAAAAGACAGGTATATTAAATTTATGTGTCTTGATGGGGGAAGTTCTAGATGTTTACAAGAACTCAGTTATGATTCTAATTGACAAAGGGAATAGCGAGAAAGTTAATCTGTACTAGGATTTGTTTGACCGTTCAAGATTCGTTCTTCAAGTTTTCTTTCTCTGTTATTAAAACATTGATGACATTGATGGCGTTGATAACTGATTGTTTTTGAGATGGGTGTTGGTGAGATGGGTGTTGGTGAGATGGGTGGTGGTGAGATGGGTGTTGGTGAGATGGGTGGTGGTTATAAGGTCTTTTGTAAAGTAATCTATCCAAGAAAGGCAATTTTCGTATTTTTTCAATTTTCATGCTGAACTGGATATTGGGATGACAGAATTTAAAAAATTAAAAAATTTCTGTATTTCATCAAATTCACGTCTCCAGGTGGCAAAAGTAGTGTCAACATAACGGTACTAAAATTCCGGTTAGGCTTAGATTGGATAAAGATATGAGTTTCTAGATGTTCCATAAAGATATTTCCAAACCGGAACGAAACCCAGAGGTGTCTAATTCACGTGTTTCGGCTTAAATGTGCATACAGTCGGTCATGAATTTCACATGAATTTCAATAACATCGTCTCAAAAAATATGACCCTAATCTATGCTGCGTTGATTAAAAGTCACAATTTAAATTAAAAATCTTTATTATGGAAAGAAAGTGATGCAACATTTACAAGCTATTTGTTTCGAAAGCTGTAAAAAAATTTAAAGAAGAAAACTACCTAATGATTCTTTACTTACCTACAGAAATAAAAACAACTTCCAGGGATAAGACCACACTAGAAATAGTCCTCATATTTTAAAATGTAGGAAAATCTGATTAACGCAGAATTTTGTTAACAGCGGAGCTGATGAATATTTCGATGTTTGGTATAAATGTGCTGCTCTAAGACATATGATTTTTCCCCTTCACTGGCAAAAATGAGATATATATATTCTTGCGGTTCTCGCGAAGATGATAAGCTTCACCTTACAATCTTGCGCGTACAATCTTGTACGCGTGCAATTAGTTCACCTTGAAAATTTGTGATAATTTATGGTTACGACTACACTTATGTGCGACCTCGTAGTAAAATTTCAGTTGTAACAACGTCTTATGACCGTGAGATAGGTGACTACAGTGTGTGACTAAATCAATACGATGATGCAGCAAAAGTCTCGTGCAACCTGAGGACATGGAGCTACTCAAGGACGACCGCCTTATACATTGCTCCCGCAAGTGTTTTAGCATATTGTTCACACGCAGGGTTTCTTTGCAGACTATTAACTAGTAAAATCTTGGCACCTAGAAAAGGGCCGATGATAAGGATGATTGATTTAACAGAATATTCGGAGTCCAATTGTAGCAACTCCCTCACAAGGACTTTATACCTCTCTATCTTCTCATTCTCCTTGGCTATTATGTTTTTGTCAGCTGGTGCCGAAAATTCGATAACGAACATGGTTCGCTTCTCAAAGTCAGGGTGAACTGTGTCAGGACTAGACTGTGCAACAGAAATAATTGTCGAGAATATGATGGTCCAGTATATTCAGGGGAGCGATATTAAGGTTAATGCCGTAAGAGTGACAGAGATGGTAATAAAGCACTCATAGTGCCGCATTGTGCCTTTGGATGTAGGTCGTTTCCGCATGATTTAGATAACTAGATATTATATGTGTCTTGGCTCAAAATGTGGCGACAGTATGTTAAGGTGGAAATGACACTGTTTTGACATACCAAAATGAAACCGTCCGTGCCTGACTTTAATGCGGGTGATTTAAGAAAACTAAAAGTTACCTCACACAACGTTGACTGAATCTCCACATTTTTGTGGAAGATGCTGTGCATCCTCTTATCGCGGAGCTGTTTACGGAAAATTTTTTTCGTGCTTTCTGAATACGGGCTTTCAGGATTAAGTACTCGAGACAGATAAGATTTAATGCATTTTGCTCAACCCTAATACTGAAGTTAACCCCGAATATTTCACCAGCCTCCTCCGCTGCTTTGTACAGAAAGGCTTCTCTGTCCACTTTTTCATACTTCCATTTGCGATTCTATGTGCCATACTCCAAATAATCCTGCTGTGAAGATATTCATACGATGAATTTTAAACTTATAAGATTATGCTAACAACATTATGAATTTTTCTAGAGAATCTAAAATTTTAACTTTAATTGCACAAAAAAGAATGAAAAATAAAAAATGCCATTTTGCGGTCGTACCATGCAAGATACAACATTTGATACAACATATAAACATACAAAATTTGTTAGAATGAACTTTTTAATAGAACGCGTAGTTTTTGTAATAATCGTAAAAAACAGCATTTAGAACAAAAAAATTTATTTTCTAGAAAAACTATAGCAGTTACGAAAAAAACAAGAAACAAAATTTTTTTATTACAAAAGGAGCTACAGATTTTTTATTGAATAGGCGCTTAAAATATTATCTAACTGCCCTAAACTGTCGGTCAATTGCGTTAGTCATCCATTTTAGACGAAAATTACAAAATTTAAAACATTTTTAAAACTGTCGAGACTATTTAGTTCAAGATTTTTAAAATCTGTGTACGAACTCTTTCAGTATGCTAAACAGCGTACGATTTTTTTTTGAGACCCCCTGAATTCGAAAAAAATTATTTTACGAAGATTTCTGCCTGTCCGCCTGTCTGTCTGTCTGCGACTATATTGATTTTTAGCTTGTTAGCACAACAAAATTCAAAAGAATTGATAGATTGGATTGGCCTATGGCATACTCGGTTAGTGTCCTAAACTAAATGTCAGTTACGTTAGTTAGCCATTTTAGATAAAGTACAGAAATAAATATAATATACATTTGATAAAATAGAGCTGAACATTATGTTGAAAAGTTCACATTTTTCAAAAATCGAGATATGTGATGTGCTCGTTATATAAGAAGGAGCTTTAACTAAAGATAATTCCCAATCAGCAAAAAACAGTTGTCGTTGCTTTGAAAAATTTTGTAATTAAATAATGCCGTGGAGAGCTGTAACCGACACGTGAATGAAACATGTCACTTCGATATTGTCTAGAATTTTATGATTTTTGCCTAATGCAGTTTTAATGGGTAATTCTTTGGGCAATACAAAAACCGCGATACTTTCCACGTTTATTCCTACCCAATCTGATTCGTGATTAAATATCCCACCTTATCCTACATTACTGCAACGATCTCACCAGTGGGTGTTATTAAAACATTTTTTTTTTCGTTGAACATGGACTTACATTTTTTAGATCCTCTGCCATGTAACTGAATTTGTTTATAATCAGGAAAAGTGTAGTCCCGAATTCTCGAATCGCCCAGGTGGATTAAGGTGGGAGTACTCAAAGGGGAATATGCAAAATAAATCAAAGGATTTTGAGGATAATAGGACATTTCCTAATTTACTTGTGAAAAACTAATTGCTTAGTAATAACAACAAGTATCTAGGAACGTATCTGATAACTAATAAAAAGTTAAGAACATCGAAAACGTAAAATATAGATAAGTTTAATAAGCCAAAGAGATATTGTTAACAAAGAATGATATTTTTTTACAACTTAAAAAGTCTAACTCATGTGCTACTTTCAAATAGAGTTGCGTTTTCGATTAAAAACTTTTTTTGCTGCATCAGTTACTGATTTTCCATTGAAAATTGCAATTATTCAGCAAACTTTAAAAAATGATTTGCTTGAATTGAATTAAGCTTAAATTAGTATCAACCTCATCGTCAATCTAGGAAAGTTATAAATTTCAAACCGAAGGAGATTTTTATCACAGCTATTGTGGCTACAAATTCATTGAAAATAATTGTAGGAAAACATCTTTAAAATAAGTTTTTACATTTTTTTTAAGGGCTGCTACTCGGCATGACACTTTCAACAATTGCATCTTGCAAAATTATAAACATAGCTGGTACGAGTAAATGAAGAAATTTATTTCATGGTCTAGAATACACGGATAATTGTTAACTTTCATTGAACAAAGAAACATTTGAACTTTTTTAATGACTCTATATCGCAAATTAAGTTTATCAGTTAAGTTTATCAGTTTCAGATTATCTGAGACACAGGAAAAGCGGTAAATATTTCTTTTCTTTAAGACTGTTATCAGGATGAAAATTTTAAGTTGTCAAAAAATACGCCTTTTAATGTTATTTACATCAGTATATTTTTTATTTTGTGATATGATAAAAAAAAACTTTTTTGGAAAAGACTTATGCGTGTCTCACGCGCTCGCCCGGTCATTTGTTCCGCGTCTTCAATTGTACACCTTGAAAGACGCATTCTAAAAACCGAAAATTGTGAAGATCTGCTACCGCCTCAATGACTGCCTTTGTTGCGCGCCGACATTATATTCGCCACAGATGAAATTAGATCTATATGTTTAAATCAATAAGAAAGAGTAGAACGTACGATTTAAAGGATTTCTTTCTATAAAGACATTCGGGTAAATGAAGTAGCTGTCAGGAAAAGTAAAAATTGATGTATTTTTTATAACTGTTGATCTTATGTGTATTGACCAGGGAATATTTTAATGATTAATTTTAGATGTTAATTTTTTTTTGTCTATTGGTCTATATCAATATTATTGAAATATTGATAAATCTTAAGATTGTGAAAAAAATGTCTCTATCTCCGCTGGGATCTGAACCCAGGACCTTCAGATCTGAAAGTCCAGGATTTCTTAATGTACATTCTTTAAAAACAGAATTGGATTCTTAGTTTTTTATTTGTAGTTATTTATTTATTGACAGTTAGGATACGTGTTCTTCAGTTAATTATTTAGGTCAGGCAACTCAGTGGCACTACTAACGAAATACCAAATCTCATATAATGCATATTTTTTTGATATTTTTATGCTATTTTTGAACAAACAAAAATTTCGTTTTCTCTATTAATTTTTTGAAAAAACAGGGCAGCGCTAGTATGCCGCCAACTCAGTGGCGCTATCTATAAAACTCTACATTGCTCGCTACTTTTTTCATTAAAATGTACTAAGAATCGAGTTTGTAAAAGCATCCCTCATTTTATAAAATTACCGCCTGGAATAAAAAAAAGTATTACAAATATGACCAGACTAGATTTTTAAAAATATTTTTTTGCTTTCCAATGTGGTATGAAACACATTTGCAAAATTAACTCTAATTTCATTAAGCAACACACTGTGCTGAAAAAACTTATTTAAAAAAAGAGACTATCTACTTCTAAAATATTTCTAAAATATTTTTACAAGAAGGCACGCATTGAAAAAATACTTACTTATGAAATAGTAACAATAGGAATAAAGTTTCATTAATTACAAAAATATTTATCTTTTTAGTTACACATCTACCAACACTTAATCAAGCAAATGAAAAAAGGTGAATTCGATTAAAATTAATACAGGTTATAAAGACGAGATATAAAGAGGAAATCAATATAGAACTCATAAAGGCAAGAAATTAGAATGACTTAGTCAATAGCCAGCCAATGAAGGAAAACCATGAGAAGGATTTTTTCAATATCTAGCCAATTAAGGCAAAAAAGAGTGAGATTTAGTCATTATCGAGTCAATGAAGGCAAGACATGCGCAAGACTTAGTCAGTATTCAGCCAATGAAGGCAAGATATGACCAGGATGTTATTATTATTTTACAAATTAATGCAAGGTACATGTGTAAAAGACTTAGCCAAAATTTTTCAAGTAATTCATTGGCTACTTCGGCATCAGCTCCTTCCATTAAAATTAATGGATGGT
>JAAAKG020148391.1:0-10262 GCA_010014905.2 Druon quercuslanigerum | reverse complement strand
TTGAATAATAAACAAAATGATTTTCCAGCGCACTATAGGTTTGTTTACATTAAACTAAATGCATGTTTCTTTGATTTTATCAAATGACTGCGATGGTATGTATATTTACTTGCCTACGCATAACTAAACACATTCTTTTATTTCATAATACAAAACGTAAATAATCCTTTAACCCATTCCAATATTATTCTACAGTAAAATATTTTTTAATTCGATAAATTGTTATTTATATTTTTGTCAGTTTGTATCGTAACATCGAATAGTGAGCATCCAAATTAAATTATGTTTCATACTTTTGGTTGATGAATAAAAAATAAAACCCATACCTCAAATCAAAGCGCGTTCGATGTCGCACAGTGAATGCCGTTTAAAATTGTGGCTGTTGTGTAAAGAGAAAAACAAGTTATTTTTGAAATAACAGATACCCTTGAAAAATTAATTAATAAGCATGTCACATATGACAAAAACGATGAACGATTGCCGAAAGCACTATGTGCGAATTGCAAAAAAAAGGTTTATGCATATAAAAATTTTAACAATAATTCTATTATAATTTTTTCTGATTATTTTAATTTTATGCTAGCTGATAATACTTGTAAATTAAGTATTATAGTAAAAGATCAAAGTAAATATAACTTTTAAAAGGCCTCTGCTACTTTTATTTAAAAAAATCAAAGAAAAAAAACTACAAATAACAAATGTGGGAAATGTTTATCAATTATCGCAAAAGATGAACGTTTCACGAAACAAAAAAAGAATTTGAACCCAATCTAAAAGACAAAATATAAGCGCACATTAAAATTAGTTAAGATGGCGGCGGAGGTTTTTTAAATATAACATTAACTGTTCAATCGTTAGAAAATGAGTTGGTGCTTTCAAGCAAAATCAAACGGCAAAAGTTATAATGAAGGAGTAGTTGCAAAGGATATCAAAGATTCTGGTGTGAATAAATTATTTTATAAAGGTGTAACTCAATTTCCTAAAGAGAATCATGATAAATTATCAGTTTTCTGGGTCTTAATAAATCTAAAGGATTTAAAAGGTAAATCCTTAGCGGATCTAAAATTATTAAATATATTGTTTGCTCTGGTGTCTAACGGCTTTCATACCCGTGCACTTAATGTACCGCTCATAAATATTTCTTAGGCGCTATAGGCGTGTTGACAACAGTTGGAAGTTGCATTGAAAATTTTAAAGCTTGGAAAGCAAACAAAGCTTAAAAAAAGATTGTAAAAAAGGTTAAATTGTGGCAATTTACCAATAATTTCATCAGAAGAAAATAGGAAAATTATTTACTTGATTGCAACGCCCGAGTTACATTTGCTGATCAGAGTTGTAAGCACTTTATTTAAAAAAGTAAATGCTTTAAGTGTAATTCGCATAACCACGAAGACATACCTCGCGAGGACGAATAAAGTGTACCTTATCTAACAAGTTTGCTTTCTTGACCCAGAGATACTTCTGTACCTCATGATCCGTTTACTGGATACGCGACAGCACGAGCCTTCTGTTTTGAAAATTGTACCGAAACAGTGTTGAAAACTTCCGAAAATAAAGCTCCGTAAAGTTTCAGCGTGGGTAAATCCTTGTTATAATGGTGGAATAGGGTACGCCACTTCGGTCAATAGCGGGTCAAAGTGACGCGAACTAGTTCCCGAAAGAGAACGCAGAGTGGCGCTTTCAAGTTAGTGTGCGTGTGTACTCCTACCTAGGTGCCATAGTGTAACTTTTGACTAGTGTAGTGACGTGATTCATACTATGGATCCCAAACATTGAAAGTGTGTCCAATTGAAAAAAATGTGCAATCACCGAGGATTATCTACCAGTGGAAACAAAGCGGAAATCATAAGACGGTTGCAGGAAGCGGATACAACGGACGAGTGGCTAAGGGAAGCCAGTTAAACCGAACAATCCGATGAAAATGATCACGATCGTGATAGGGAGTGGGGGAGGGGTCATCTTGTTTAGAACAGAGACTCCATCATTCCCAGGCGCATAGTGGGAGTATCCAGGGGATAGAAGCCGACTTTTTACGCCGAGAGCACGACTTGATAAGACGCGAGCTTGAACTTGCAAGGCGTGAGTGACAGCGGGCCCCACCTTACGTCAATATGAATACTCTCAAGGACCTTCTGAGCGACTTTTCAGGCAGTGAGACAGATTTCCGCAAATGGAAAGATCAATTCAAATTGTTAAAGTCAACTTACAAACTAGATGACGAGTATAGACGCCTGTTGATATGTTTGAAGTTTAAAGGAAAGGCATTAAGATGGTTTCATTTGAGACCGGCATTCATCGGGATGCCAAAGTATAGTCTTCTGGCTGAACTCGAGTCCATGTTCGACCACCACCAATATAGGAGGACTCTAAGAAGAAAATTCGAGAACCGTATGTGGAAATCTTCTAAATCCTTTTGCGATTATTTCCACAAAAAGCGTACATTGGCGAACGCGGTTCCCATCGCGAAAGAAGAATTAGTTAACTACCTTAAAGACGATGCTAATAATATACAGGAAGGTAATAGGAATAACGTCTCGAGAGGATCTACTTCCGAAATAGTGGCAAAGGACAAAGGTCATGAAACCACTTCCCTTTCACGCTGCTTTAATTGCTTTGAATTGAGACATCAATCAAAGGATTGTTCCAAAAGAAATGCAGTGCAGCAGAGCCAAAACAAGGTTGCTAACCAGTCAGAGGCCCTAAATGTTGGGGATCAAGAGCAGTAGATTAGCTGCGTGTCTGATATGTTACAGGACCGACATGCAAGTGGTATCACAAAGAGCTCACTCGATAAACAGTGCTTCAGGATGATTATCTACGAGTTGAACTGTAGAGGCAGAAGCTCTTCTTCACCTTTAGACACTATTAGACACTGGGAGTCCGATAAGCTTTGTGAAGGAAAGCTTGACAACGAGGGCGAGCATCAGTCCATCTTTCCGCGTTATTGTGGGGATTTTTTAAAACATAGGTGCCTTGTCTAATTTTTTTTCTATTAAGTAGGGGCTATTAGTAGATCTGTAAGTTGATGGTTCTCGTTAAAAGATTTAGCCCGTTTTATGTCTTTTATTATTATGCGTTTACTTACTAGTTTTAGTTTACGATTGTAAAGTATGTCTTCCATATGTTCGGAAAGGTTTAGACATTTTTCCTACGCACGTAGCGATTTCTTATTCAAGTGGATTTCTAAGGGAGTGAAATCGGTCGCGTCGTTATGGACTTCTTTAAAAAATGTTTCGATTTTTTCTATCCATTGTTTTTATGAATTGTTGTTGTTTTTTTTGAACCAATCGAAAGAAGCGAAATAGTTCGCGGTGAATTCTTTTAACGATATTTGATTAGGAATGGCGGACTGCGTTAAAGATTCGTTGAATACCTTCTTTTTCGAGATTTTTTGACCATCCTAGCGATGTGAATTGTGTACTTTGGTCAATGATAATTTTTTTGGTTTTCCGTAATTAGGAAAGTAACCTTTGTTAAGCGGCTTAATGCTGCGCGTGCGGTGCGTTTTCACAAAGGATACAAACGTGCAAATTTACTGAAAACATCCATTGTTGAGAAGATGTATTTAAATCCACCACGTCTGACTGGTATTGGTTCGTAGAAATCTATAGACAGAGCCTCATTAGGAGCTGAAATTGTTATTATTTTCATGTTTAAATAGTTTGTCATATTCAATACTTTTTTTTCGCTGGCATGAATCGCAACTGGATAGTCTTTTGCGAATTGTGCGGACGAATTTGGAAAAATAAAAAAATTCCAATAATATTTTGTACCATTTTCTTGCTCCTATGTGAGCGTACATCTCAGGCCACTCGTCGATTAAAGTGTTTATAAAGGTTTGTGGGACACAAGCCTTTAAGGTTGCCCCTACTTTCAAGTAAAGTGTTTTCTTGGGACTTTTGAACCGCGTTGATTTATTTGTTATAGCCATTTAATATTTTTCTTTTAGAAAAGGGTCTTTTTGTTGCTCTAAAGCGGTGTTTTTCATTAAGTTTCGGAGTTTTGCAGATGGTTTTTTCGCTACAGTGTGGATAAACGCACATTCATTTCTGGGTTCGGATGAACAGATATTCTTAAAGATTGTTATTCTGCATAGATCATCAGCAGATGTGTTTTTTTCCTTCTATGTACTCAATTTCTAAAACATAGTCTTGGATTGCAAGAGTCCATCTTATGATTCTCGGACTCACAAAGCGACATGTTTTAAAAAATGTCAGGGCTTTGTGGTCTATTTTGACTATTATTTATGTATGTTTTTTGGGCAGGGGTATTCTTTTATTACTTTAAATTTTTTAGGGTACATTTCTATTCCTGTTTTTCTGAGTATGTGACCTAAGAACTTCAACTGTTTTCTACAGAAGGAACACTTTAAAATATTCATAGTGAGGTTTGCTTCCCTGAATCGGTTAAAAAGCGTTTTCAAGTTTTTGAAATGCTGATTAATATCTCTAGATTTACATAACAAATCATCGACAAAACTAATCAGGAAATCGCCTATGCCACGCAGGGCCAAATTTAGGCCTTTTACAACAGCTGTAGTACTTGTTTTCAAGCCCAAGGCGGTTACTACAAACTCATAGCATTTTTCTTTATCAAGAAAGGCGGTATATTGTTATAAGTTTGGGTGCAGTGGGATTTGCCAAAAGCTCGTGGCCATATCAAGAAATCACATAACCTTCGTGCCTGACAGTTCTTGAAATAGGACTTCGCAGGTGAATTCGGATAAGAGCGACAAATGTCTAGTTTTTCGTGAATTAATTTTAATTCATGTTCATACAAGTTTGTTAGACCTGGCCGGCCGGCAAAAACACCGTAAGAAGAGACAATCAATTTTTGAGAAATCTAGTTTTTTGATCGGTGTTTAATTCTGCGCATTTGTCAACACAGGAGGTGATTTCTTTATCAGTGAGGAATAATGGTTCATGTATTCAGTCATACGTTTGAATGTCATTTGAGCAATCAGTCGTGTCCTCTTCTTCTTGAAGAGAATAAATATATTTTTTTGAATGGTACATATCAGTTTTATTTTGATCTTTTTCAGGTTTAATTTGAAGTTTTATAGTTAAGTTGTTTTTATCGTTTCTTAAGTTTAAGGTGTCAGAACCCAAATCGATTTTTCCTTTTAATTTTTTTAGAATGTCTATTCCAAAACTGTATGTTTTACTTAAGTTTGGGAATACCAAAAAAATATGATCAATTTCTAAGTTGTTTAATTTTATTCTTAGAATAATTTTAATTTTTAGTTTTGTAGCTTTCTTTCCGGTGACACCCAGTAAACTAGTACCTGTAATTGGTAGGACTAAAAATTTAAAAAAACTCAATTTCATGCTGTTTTAAAAATTTATTTGATATGCAGGTCACTTCGCTACCTTTATTGATCAATGCTTCTATTTTTAATTTGCCGACCGTACAGTTTATTATTGGTTGTTTCATTTTCTCTTTAAGTTCTGGTATTGTATCTCTTGCGAGAAGTTCTTCACGTGTATTGTTTAGTTCGGTGTTTTCAATTGTATTTAACCCCGAGTTAGTGTCCACCGACACGTTTATAGATAACTCGGGGCCTACTGGTTTTCCGAAAGTACTTCATTATAATCATGATCATTTAATTTTTTATCTTCTTCTCCTGGTTCGATTTTATCCGAAATAGATTTGAGGAAATAAACATGTTTGTTCGTTGAAAAGAACTTTTTATCAGACCAGTTTTTATTTTAATATTGTTGATTACCTCCGGATTCGGTAATATTTTTGTTTCTGTTATTTTGGCGGTAAACGTCGTCTTTCAAGTTATCGTGCCAAAATTTATCTGAGAGTTCTTTGTTAGTTTGCCACTCATGACCGAGAGTATTCGAGTTTGAGATTTGGCGGGTAGCATCGTTTCGTGCGTTGCCCCCTGCAGGCGATCCTAGACCTGTCGGTTCCGGCACGCTTTTCCATCCGCCGTTGCGATTGCCTACTGGGTGTTCTGGTTGGCTCTAGTTTGAATTCCCACCCCAGTACTAGTGGTCACTTTTCGGTTTCTCACAGCTCGTGGAGCTATTCCGAGTGCCCTGTGCACCGTAGCCTTCGCCTGTCGGTCTTGAGTGGCTTGCATTTTCATTGTTAGGCCATGATTTCATTGGATCGCTCGATCGATCGGTATGTCTCGCGTAATAATCGTTACGGTTTAAACCACCTGCTCGATCCAAAGTTTCGAGCACATATAAGAGATCTGAATAATTTTCTGCCCTTCTTATAAGAATGGCGTTTTTCACCTCTTCGGTGTAATGTCTAGAAAGTTGCTGAACTACATCCGATTCAGAAGGTATTGGAATTAAACCTTTAGCATTTAAAATCAATTGTATCGCGTGTTCGACCATGCTCGATTTTTCTCGATTATCGTGGAATCCATATTCCAAGAAACTTGTTATTTTTCTGCGAATATTTTCGTTCCAGAAGCGTTTAATGAACTTTTTTTAATTGATTTAAAATGTTCTCCTTCTTCTTCGACTAAGCTTTACCACTATTGAGCCATCCCTATTAAACTTGCATACATTAGATGATGGAAATCGGATTCAAAGTCGGTGGCTTTTATGTATCGCTTCAGTTCACGTAAATAATTCATTGTACGTTCATTTGATTTTCCCGAGAATTTGTGGAGGGGTATATTTTTTCACTAATGTGGTTTGTAAGAAGTAACATTTTGATTTCGATTTATTCGATCGTAAAGTTTTTCTTGATTTCTTTCGAGTCTTTGTTTCGGTACTATTCTTGAAGACGCGTCTTGATCCCAAGAGTTTGCGGTTAAAGCTAACACACTTGCACTTAGACCTTTAGTCCTTCTTTGCTTTATTTCGAGGGCTTTGTTTATGATTGATCTTTTTTCCAGAGTCAATCTTTTATCTTCCGGATTCAGTAAAAATTGATTTAGGGGTTGATTTTGGGATGAGTTGAAATTTTGGTGGTTTAAACTTATGTTTGATTTGTAACCCGACATTTTTTAAGAGATTCGAAGCATGATTTATTTTTGATGAACACGAAGACAAAAAAAATAAGGATGGAAATATTTTTTAACACTAACCCATTGCCTTAATTATAATCCAAATTTAGTAACTATTAACGACATAGGTGTACAGTTTTTATGCCTTTAAAACAGAATAATTCAATTTAAAAAAATAATTTTGTTGTTAATTTGTGCTCACCTTTTCGTTCAATAAATACACCCACTTATAAAAAAAACTAATCCAATTTCAAACCCTCTTAAAAGAAAAAGAATAGAAAATATCAATGTTAGTTATTCACTTTAATTTTTCATCTGCTAAATAGGTGTGCTTACGATGAGAACCAGATTTAGAATGACCGCCAAAGTCAGTTTAATTTAACTGTTGCTTTATATGACCGTCAAATTTATTTTAATTTAAATTGAAATTATGGAAGTAATATTCTCTTACAATATACGGTCGCTTATATGAACCCAAGATGCAATACTGATCGGGCACGGCGGCATCCCGACACGATGCAAGCACTTATTTTATTTACCGGAATTTATCGATTTTCATTAACCGAGATATAGGTTTGAGAGAGAAATTGGCAATTCATGAATTCACGAGCATTCCGTGCAAAGAGTTCTGTAGAAATATAATTTAGGCTGCTACATGTATCTATTATAGCATCTACAAGGCAGTTTTCAATAATTACTCGATTTCTACAGTTATTAATTTTTTTTTAATTTTAATTTTAAATTTTAGGGTGCCGAAAGTCGTGCCCCCTAGTTGTGCGTCAGATGTTGCATTTCCATCTTGGTTACAAACCGTATCCATTTTTTCTAAAGTTCAAGTGGGAATTTTTATTTAATTGCTAAGAGCATTCATTATGTTCATCCTGGATTTCAAATCCAATCTCTAAGGAGATATTAGGAATCACTTATTCTTTATCATTGTGACTCGCGAATTCAATTGGTGATTCCGCTTTGCAGAATCACCTTTTCCCTACTTAAAGCTGCTTTAAAGAAAAACATACAAATCTCGCTACAATATATATATATATTACTCTTAGAATTTAGATTTTGCTCCTTACTCTACTTTTAATTATATGTTTAGAACGACTCACTAAAAGATAGAGATCTTAAGACAAAATATTTGCTGACTCACAGCAACTAGCGATTTTAATGCCAGTTCTTAATTTACTTATAAACCGGATTTTCCCTTCTACCAAATCCCGATTGTGTTTATTTAATTTGACGAGTAGTTCGTCGAACATTAAATGCGTCCTGACGTCACGCAAATTTTCTCTATGAACGAAAAGCTTGCGAAGAAGAATTGTATATGGTGTGCACGAGGGCAAGGATGTCGAGACCAGATAAGAGATTGGTTCTTCGTGCTATTCACAAAGCCAATATGAATATAAATATAATGAAAATCGTCTCTTATTTCAAACACGATTTTCTTGGACTAAACGTCCTTTCTATTTTTTCCCACTCTGATTAAATCTTGGGAGCATACAATCTCCAAGAATATTATAGCGGGGTTACCCCGCTTGTGACCAGGTGACTCCCAATCCGGTGCTGCCAGTGCTACCCTTGCGCTTCGCTAGTGGTGGCACATTGCAGAGGCGTTTACCGCATATTAGTTATTATGTCGGTAAGCCTCATTGGTAAATTTATCGACACGCGATACGTAACCTCCTTCAAAACGGAACTTTTCAGTTTATATAAACAAATTTGAATATTTATTAGATACATACGTGTTTATTCTCATATTAAAGCAAGTTAAAATAAAAAGTTGTTTAAAATATTTACTCACGGGCGTTTATCAAGACGCTCTAAAACAGACTCAGAAGTATGAAATTGAAAGATATAAATGTATTCGTATTATCTGGGTTACTTTGAGGCGAAATGTTGACTTTCAACTTAATTCAGCTACAATTGAAGATTCTGCTTAAAATTTACCACTTAAAAGTACATTTTTCAAACCAAAATAAAGTACTTCTGAATCTTAAGCATATGTGAAAAACGTAATAATTACAACTTTATGCATATCCTTAAAAATTGAGAAAATCATAAAATTTAGGGCATTTTTTGTGATAGATGCACCTTTTCGTCCTAAAAGGTTAAAAATCCTTGCATTACTTCTTCATCAAAGAGACTTATTGGCGGATATTTTCACTTTACTCATTCCACGATGATACGAATTAAACATATTTTAATCAAATTTCATATAAAATATTAAAGTTATAAATGTATTTAAAAACAAGTTATTAGAATATAAACACAGTAAATTGCAAGGATATTATTTATCTAAAGTTTAATGAAAACACGGCCTTTTATCAATACCGATATGTAAATCAATCTAATAAATAGTTTTCTCAGAACTTGAAGGTGTTAAATTCAGATTGGGTACAGACTCTTAAGTAATCCCGCCTTAATAGACAAATTTTATGCCAAGCTGCGCAAAGGGAACAAAAATTCGTATGCCGCCTGGCTTGTTTTTCGGTTAACAGAGTATAGATCATGCAGAGAGGGGAGAGTGAGTGAGAAGTTATTCTTGGTTAAATAGACCTGGGTATACCACGAATATACTTCTAAATTCGTGTTTCTATAATTCTGTCAGAAAGTTGTTCCCGGGTATCAGATTTTATTGCAGGGGTGTTTTTTATGTCAGAGATTCGAAGTCTAAGTCACCACAATGGTCAGCATGGGAATGCCTATAACAGTTGGATCTATTTGCAGCCCACATAGTCCTGGGTCGTTCAACATTAGCTCGATAAAGCTATACGTGCCGTGTCCCCAGGCGGCAGATAGGGGAATGCTCGCTGGAAACAGAGGGTAGCTCTGAAATAAAATAAGGCCCCCGAACCAAACAGACTGAATGAAGGATACACCGAGAAAAAAACCACCCAAGTTAAGGTGTTAACAATCGTGCCGAGGTCTGCATGGCACCAGGGTATGGTGTTCCAAACGGTGTCTCTAGGACACCAGGTTGCCCCCCAGAATATGTAGACTTTCCTCCCGCATGCGGGGATCTGCGGGGGTAGACTTCTATTTCCCTAGCTACTCGTGGGAATTGCATGGAGAATACCAAAAAAACCAAGATAGGATTATGTATGAGGAGTTGGGTTGTCTATTGCTCGTGATAGAGGAAACGCAGAAATCCATTAATAGGAAGGAATTAGCGGAACTTTAGTAGCACAAAGGGAAATATGTGGCTTCCAATTAGTGAAGGCCTAAAAGAGGCGGGGAGATTAGTGGATAGACTCCGCGATCGCTCAATTACGAAGACGTCGGAAGA
>JAAAKG020148390.1:0-10263 GCA_010014905.2 Druon quercuslanigerum | reverse complement strand
ATCTATACCAACTATCTTCATTATAAATATATATATATATATATATATATATATATAACTATCCGTGTACTACAATATAACTGTAAAGGATCTTTGAGTATAACGGAAAAGTTTAGGGAGGGCTAACCTCAAAACATCGTGTGTGTTGGCTTCCGACCAGTATGTAATTTCACGGCCGACGACGGGAAATTCAGGTCCTGCATGTATTTCTTCATGGCGGACAGGTTGAAAAGAAAAATATAAATTTTTACAGAATTCTGCTTATTTACTTCGTGCCACATCGATCGAAGAATTTTCATCCTCGCATTATTAAACAAAATATATTTTGAAATGAATATTTTAATATAAGGAATCATGCAGTTAATTAACAAGGAAAGTGCGAATACTAGCCTCGTCACGCACTACAAACTTATTGTAATATACTTCCTTTCACTCCCCATTTTCAACGAGTTCGTCTTTATAAGACTTAAAAAATCCAAGCTTTCAATTGCTAACACGTTTAGTAATTACGAGTAACCGTAAACTAATTTACGAGATCGTTTTCACTCACTATCGGTATATCTCTAACGTTTCTGGAAAATTTCTCACTTTTCAGAGCGTAGGGTCTAAATTGTCAATTGCATCTAGTTTATCACAATAACGGACCTTCACTTCAGCAGATAAAATCAAAAAATATTCACTAGACATTTCTAATTTGCCACCACCACCACCACCACCACCTACCTGACGGAGATTTGCCGAACCAACCGTCGCCCAAGGGCCCCGGCACTGATCCTAGACTTCAACTCGAAAATGGTCTCCGTCGATTTTGACCAAAGACCGTAACTCAAGTGCATCAAACCACGTTACTAAGAGGGGAAAAAGACTTACCCATTCGTGTTCATCCACGCCTTCCATTTGATCCTGCTCCAGAGTACATTGAATTACGTCTCCCAAAAGATTGCTTAACGTTTTTTGTATCTAAAACATACATATACACGTAAACAAATTAACTAACGAAAAACAAGCAGCAATACTAGAATTGTGGGATATATGGTCATTCATTTTTTTTGTACTTTACAAACGTAAAATAGACATTTTGACTTTTATGTTTCTTTGTCCTTCAGTTTTCAATTTTTAAATACTTCCTTTAAATGTAAAATACTTAAAAGATTAAAAAATCAAAAGACTTTCACATTTTGATTTATATTTCGGAAATAAATTTATAAGAGAAACCAAACAAACATGGATGAGAACAATAAATTAATCGTGCGTCGAAAACAAGTGCATACATTCATGTGATTGGAGGAAAATACACCAATAAGATCAACGTGATGCCAACTTGACGGGTGAGAAGTGCCTTCACTTTTTTAAAATTCTTTTCCATCTAAATGTTTTATTTGTTAACTGAAATATTTATAAAAAACAAAATACAAATTCCCTTTTAATTTACATTTGATACTTGTCACCGTAATTACGATGTTCCAAAAACGTCCTTATTGGTGTATTTTCCTCCAACCACATGAATGTATGCTCTTGTTGTCGACGAAGGATTAATTTATTGTGTCTCATACATGTTTTTTCGTTTCTGCAGTAACTTGAGGAATACTGTACTACTAGGACTCGACTCGGGCAGAACAATAGGTCCCCCAACGAGCAGTTCAAGGAGCTGGATGCTACCCATGGAGTAAGTTTAGGCCTCATTTCCTATATCTCTTATATTCTGCTTTAATTCTTCTTACTTTGAAAGATTTTATACATAATTTGAACAATGTTTTAAAAATAAAGTTTCAATGATTCGTTCTTTTAAATGATATACTAGGATACATCGAAGAAACAAGAAATGTTTATTTGGGACCCACGGGAACGGTCTATTTTCATGACATGGTTTTCTAACAAAAACTTTTCAGAATGGATCAATGGAAAGACCTGCCCAAGGCGAAAAATATGATAGAAAATAGGTTTCTTTTTCATTTTTCTCGAAGAGAATGGACTGCATCAAAAAATGGTATAGAAAGAGTTACTAGATTTCGGCGATATATATATTTGGTATTTTAGCTGTCGTTTTCAAGAAAAATCGAAATAATTATTTGAAAAGTGAAAAATACAACATTAAACTAATTTGCGCTATTCCAAGCAGGTAAATTTTCTATTCAAGTACAGCTTAGGTGTTGAGGTGTAATTCTGCTTGTACCAATCATATGAAGAACAACTTAGGACCACGATGAAGAATATGCTACTCCTTAGATTAGTTCATTTTTTTTAAATTTGTGCTCTATTTTTGATTCCATCTTCGGCACTTTTTAGCTCATGTGAAAAATTGATTTTGGACATGACGTAATACAAAATTGAAAAAATAAATTTTTTCTCAGAATTATTGTAAGCCATGTCCACAAAATATTTATAAAGAACTATTTACAATGAAGTCCTTAAGTAGAAAGTTTCACAGAATGATAGTTTACATTATTCTATTGTATTACACAACTAGACTTAGATCAGTTATTGGAAAATAATGGAATTTTGACTAAAATTTCTGTGGTTACTTTTAAGGTTGAATATATGTTTAAACATTGTTATTTTTTAAATTGAACTTAGGTTATTCATATAAAAATTCACTACGAAGTTGGCATTGTTCCACTTATAACAACGCAAAAAAGGACATGGCGTAATATAATTCTCACTTTTAATTAACGTCACTATTTTAAATAATATTTGTAACTGCTGATGAAATAAATGTCAGGGAAGTCTTTTTTAAAAAAACAAAGTTTAACCCTTATTACCGACTTTAAAAATAATAATCCTATCTAATAAAGTCGATGTGAACTTGAGAAGTTAGTTGGCGTTGTCTTATTCCGTTTCGGTCCGACATTTCGACATATTTCGATTCTCGATCCTATCTAATCAAGTCGATCTGAACTTGAGAAGTTATTTAGCGTTGACTTTTATTTCGCTTCTCATTGGTCCGACATTTCGACATATTTTGATTCTCGATCCTATCGAATCAAGTCTGTGTGAACTTGAGAAGTAAGCTGAAAAACTTCTCTCTTTCTCACTTTCGTTTCTTTCAATGATGCCAATGTTGACACCTTGTACTACTGCGCTTGAGTTAGGGCCGCGCTCTGCTTGGCCGCGCTTGGTGCGCAATTCAAAATTACTTTTAAAAACAATTCTTGTAATTTACATAAATAATTATTTAAACATGCAAAAGAATGTATATAAATGGTGTAACTTTTGATTTAGGACGAAAAAATTATAACACATATATTCTATAAAGAACATTTCATTTTCATTAAATTCCAAAGACCAACTAATATTATACAAAACATTTAATTTAAAAAGAAATTCCTTGAAAAAGTGTTTTAACATAATTAATTATAATTTTTAAAATATATTGTATGTATTTTCTGAGAATTCATATAATTATATAACCTATAAATACATAAATTGTCATGACCGCAAAAAGATAAGGAAAGGGATTGAAATTTTTGCCTTCTTCTTCTATTTTTTTTTCTTTTGTGTTTTAAACTTGAATATGCATTTTTAAAGGCATGTTAAAATTTGATCGTTATACATATTGATGTTAATCAATTATTTTCTTAACAAAGTTACATAATTTTCTATAGGCAATTGAATACGGGAAGCAGGCTCAGGTGGCCTAGATATTTGATTAATAAAATATAGCTCTTTACTTTGATAATTCACTTTTACTTGGGGTTTCCTTTTATATAAATTAATATACATTTGTTTGGCCTCCTGAAGTTACCCAATGCACTTTTTTTTTATCAGAAATGATTACTTTTTTTTACTTTGAGCGTTGTCTTTCCACGTCATAATCAAAAAGAACAATATTCTGACGATTTTTTTTTTTTAGAAAAATTCAAATATTATCATTGTTATATTCTGTAATTAACTTTGATGTATTAAGCTGCTGAAATATGATATGGTAGTTCGAAAAATGTATCTATAAAAAAAAGGTTTTGTGAAATATAAGTCAGTCTTTGGAGTTCAATAAAAATAAACTGTTATTTATGAAATATATGTTAGAAATTTGTTTCTTGTCTGAAACCAAGAGTTACATAATTTGTGTTGATTGCTGTGCATATTTTAATAATTATTTATTTAAATTGCAAGAATTGTTTTTAAAAGTAATTTTGAGTCGCGCTCCAAGTGAGGACAACCAGCGGGCAGCGCTAACGCAAACGCAGTAGCACAGGGTGCCAACATTGGCATCACTGGTTTCTTAATCGATCGCTACACTGATTGCCTCTCTGATTGCATCGTAATTTAAGCTGCATTTATCGCTTCCTCAACATTAACGCGATCATCGTCGGAAAAAGATCAGCGTAAGTTTCTTTGTGCGTTAAATTTGTAATCTCGGACGCGTAAAAGAATCATAATTGTCAATGGATTATACAATTTCTTTTTTTGAATGCACTTGTTCAATTTGGTAACATAACCTTATTTATTTCTCATAAATGATAACAAAAACTTTAAACGATTAAAAATTATGAATGCAAATAAATTATAGAATTTCTTATTATTTTATTACAGACAAATTTTTGTAGGAGTGACATCGGTTGACGCACCCAACATTGTCACATCCCACGATGGAAAAAAACAATTCACAGTCATGAAATTCCTTGTGACAAATGGAAATAAAATTATTTAATGAAGCGCATGGGGGGACGCTGTTCCTAAAACTGAAACAATTATTCGCGCAAATATGGTACGCAATAATTATTTTACTAATGAAAAGTTAACTTTATTTTTATTTTTCATTTTGATTTTGATTTTTTCTTTTCATTTTTTTTTATTCCAAATCATGTAAATGATTACCTTTGTAAAAATTGAAAAAACTTGAAAATAAGAATTTTCATTTTTATTTTCATTTCGATTTGCATTTTTAATTTCAATTTTTTTTCAAATTATGGACATTTTTAGTTTTGTAAAAGTTGCAGAAATATTTAATCAAGTCGTATCTTTAGTTCTGGACATTCCGACATTTTTGGAATTTTCAGTAGTTTGTGGGGATCCCGACGGTAATTATTCATTTAAATTATAATTTTACAAATCAAATTCAAACAAGTTCATTATTCCGAACAATTTTCTCAGCTAAAAAATTTAAGGCAAAATTTTATTTGTGAAAATAAATTTAGGTAATAAATTTAGTTAATAAATTCACTTAATTATTTCAATTAACAAATTGAATCAATAGATTCAATTACTAAATTTCATTTATATCTACAAATTTTATTTACATGACTGATCGTGAGTATCGTTGATGCTTGGGCGTTCGGTGCTGATAGAAAATGATACAAAGGAAACGTTGATTTCGAACTCACAATCAAGCCGACAACTGAGTTAACGGAACTCAAAAGAAAATGATGTCGAACCAGTGCTAATGTTATTTTATTTTTCAGTTACGGAGGCTTACCTGAAATCAAAATTTCAATTGATTATGAGAACCTCAGGCTCATATGCATGCACTTCGATCACGAATGATAACTACAAGTTTGAAATTCGTGTCTTGCATTACACCGAGAAAGCTAACATCCAAATTGGTGATTTACGTGAGATCATTGGGACTATTCAAGAGGAACCTGGTATAAAACCGATATATAATTGAAAGTTTGTCATCAGGTAAACCTCGGGATATAACCAAGAGCGGGTGCTAATCTGAAAAACTGTACCCGATCCCAGCGAAATCGCGGTAAACTTTCTGCCATAACCACGTCTTACTACCATGAGTTAGGTGGTTACAGTCTGTGCTGGAATCAATATGACGATCCGGAAAAAGCCTCGTGCACTCTGAGGACACGGGGCGACCCAAGGGCGAACGCTTTTTTGCATTTTCCCCGAAAATGTTTTAACATATTATTGACACGCAAGGATCCTTTTCAGGCTATTAACTAGTGAGTTTGTAACCTCCAAGAGCGCCGATGATAAGGATTATAAGTTAAACAGAATATTCCGGGTACAACCATCGCAACTCCCTTATAAGGTCTCTGCACCTCTCTTTGTTTTCATTCTCCTTGGCTATGATGTTTTTGTCAGCCGGTGCCGAAAATTCGATTATAAACATGGTTCGCTTCTCGAAGTCAAGGAGAACTATGTCAGGCCTCAAGTGTGCAACAGAAACAATTGTCGAAAATATAAAGTGCAAGTATATGCGGCACTTCTCATTCTCGATAATTGGCTCTATTTCCCTACAAGAGTTTAGCGGAGCGATATTAAGGTTAATACCGTAAGAGTGACAGCGTTGGCAATAAAAATTTAAGAAATTTAAATAATAATATATCAAAATTCCTGTAAAAAACAAGAATCCAACGACGAAATTTGGACCACAACAATTGTGGTCCAATTCTGCATTCTGCTTTTGAATGTAGGTCGTTCCCGCATGAGTTGGACAACTAGATAGCATGTGCACTAGATGCTCGTGGTGTGCATGGCGACGGTATGTTAAGGTGGAAATGACACCATCTTGACATGCCAAAATGAAACCCTCCGTGCGCGACTTCAATCCAGATGATTTAAGAAAAGCAAAAGTTAACTCACACGACGTTGACTGATCCTCCACACTTCTGTGGAAGATGCCGTGCAACCTCTTATGGAGGAGCTGTTCACGGAAGTTTTTCTCCGGGGCTTCCTAAATCCGGGCTTTTAAGAGTGAGTACTCGAGATAGATAAGATTTGATGCATTTTACTCACCCGTGATACTGAAGTTGAGTCCGAGTGTTTTAACAGCCTCCTCTGCTTCTTTGTACAGAAACGCTCCTTGGCCCACTTCTTCATGCTTCCTGACCATTTCAGGATGAGTGCTGTACCCAGAATAATCCTAATGTTAAGACATTCAAAGTTCAATATTCCGTGACCACCTTGACGGCGTGAAATGTAGACTCGCGGAACAGAAAACCTAAAATGCATGCTTTTGTTTATGTGCGTAACCTTTCGTGTCCCGATATCAAGATATCTGAGCTCGCTCTTCCTCCATGAAACCACTCCAAATGAATAGAGTACTACCGGGACGGCAAGCATGTTCGTTGCAGGCACATTGTTCCTCACCGACAGTTCGGAAGACCAAACTGCTGAATGAGACTTTTGTATCTGCTTCGAAGAGTATCCTTTATAGATGACAAAATCTGAATGTAGCTCTGTGGCACGCACAGGTCTTCTTAGATGTCACGCGATTTTTTTCAGATGAGATAGTAAATCTTGTTTTCCAAAGCGGCATCAAACTCTCTTTGCACCTCACGATTTGCGGATGAACCTTTAAGCTTTTCCAAAGACAGATGATAAGTCTATGGGATGTCGAATCGAAAGCTTTCCGGTAATCATTCCAGGCCTTCCACAGGTCACGCTGGTAGGATGCTACATCTTTGTTAACACATCCATCGAGGAGCAGGTTCTCACGACATCCTGCTACGCCTTTTTTGAGTCGCGTTCATACATTTCTTGCCACAGAAGTCCAATTGTCCAAACAATCCTACCATTCAGGATAGCTGTGAAGATCCTATACAGTGGATTACTGCGCGTCCTTTCACCAGCCATTCTAGAATTGGCTCTTCTGTCTTTAAATATGAGGTGAAAATGCGGGCCAGATGCTGACGAGTTAAGGGAAACTTCTTCCACCAAAAGGTCTTGATCCCATCTGGTCCCGGAGCGGAATAGTTCTTCATACTTCTTAGTACTTTTTTCACCTCTTAGGTAGTGATGGATGGGCATTCTTCCTCCTATTAATGTTCTCTGAGCCTTCGTCCAGTCATGATGAAATTCGTAGACTTCTCTCCAAAATACTTGGATCTGCTCTGGTTTGGGCGGATGGTCGTCAGTAACTTGAGGATCTTGTAAAAGTCAGAGACTTTTACAAGAGAGAAGGTCAGAGAGAAACTGTTGGTTTTCTCTGACCCACCTCTCTTTCTCTTTCTCTGCTCTAAATGTCTCTGAGCGTCAGATAATATCCATATTCTCTCAAAAATATGCTGGCTGATGTTCAGCAGTTTTGACTTATTAAGGGGGTGAAAATGGATCGGGAGTTCGCGCGCGAAGTTTCGAACATTGTCGGTAAAATTCCTGCCAGATGTTATGTAGTCAATCACACACTGAATACGGGACACGTACTATTTTTTCCAGCCTATCTTTGTGGCGAGTTGATTCATTCATCTTTTGGTCTTATGATAAACCGTTGTTTTTTTACGGTTCGCATCGGGCAAATCTCTCGCTGCATTAGACACAAAACAATTGATAGTCCACAGGTCGTATTCTTCAGAAAAATCTCCACGAAGGTCGTCATCCCTTTCAGTCTGATGTTTAGGCTTGAGAGAAACCTGGATGTTGATGATTCTCCGGGCTATGAAGCATCGCTCTTCCTCTATCGGATGCCTGCCCGCGGTTGATCGCAGTTTCGCCTCTCTTTCTCTAAAGCCGGCTTGTTCTGGCTGTCGTAGACTAGGCGCTTCGCTTACATAACCCCCTTTTCGGAGTATTTCGGCATGATTTCGCAGACATTGATGCGAAAAGTGCGATATATCTGGGTGCTTCTCGCACTACAGAGCATGCAGTCGTGCCATGTAACACTTTCGTTCAGGGGCCACACTCGCATCGTAACACTCTAGAAAGTCGTGATTGAGTAGCTTCATCCACCTAAAAGCCTCGAGATTCCGCCGATCCGTCGTATTAATTCCATATTTCTTCGCTCTCCCACCTGTCGGCTCCGTTTCACACCCGTTTATTAATTTTTGTAACCATATTTAGCAGAAGCCTTAGGGCGCAATCCTAGGACGCGTTCGGTGGCATTGTGATATGTCCTTTGGTGTAATTTTAAAGGAAACTAAACCATATATAAAATCTATGCTGAAAATAAAGAGCAACTAAATCTAGCTCTAGGGATTGTCGAACGATACATTAAGGAAAAAGGAATGAAATTTGGGTTAGCAAAATGCACTAAGGTGTATTTGAGACGAGGAAAACTTAATGACATCCCTAAAGACCCTGAGCTCGTCGATAGAAGCGCTATACGAAGCCTTTGCGCTGGAGAGACTTATACATACCTGGGCGTGCCACAGAGCCACATTCTGGATCTAATATATATAAAGGATACTCTCCGAAGCAAATATAAACGTCTCATCTGGCAGATTTGGTCTTGCAAACTGTAGGCGAGGAACAATGCATCTGCAACGAATATGCTTGCCGTTCCGGTAGTACTCTATTCATTTGGAGTTGTTCCATGGAGGAAAAACGAGCTCAGATCTTTTGATATCGGGACACGAAAGGTTATGCACATAAACAGAAGCATGCATTTTAAGTCTTTTGTTCCGCGACTCTATATCTCACCACGTCAAGGTCGTCGCGGAATATTGAATCTTTGTCAGGAAGCATGAAAAAGTGGGGAAATGATCGTTTCTGTACAAAGCAGAGGAGGAGACTGTTGAAACACTCGGACTCAACTTCAGTATCACGGGTGAGCAAAATGCATCAAACCTTATCTATCTCAAGTACTCACTCTTGAAAGTCCGGATTTAGAAAGCACAGTAGAAAAATTTCCGTGAACAGCTCCTCGAAAAGAGGTTGCACGGTATCTTCCACACAAATGTGGAGGATCAGTCAATGTCGTGTGAGCTAACGTTTGCTTTCCTTAAATCACCTGGATTGAAGTCGGACACGGAGGGTTTCATTTGGGCATGTGAAAACAGTGTGAAAACAGTGCATGCTATGCACACCCCGGGCATCTAGGACACATAATATCTAGTTGTCCAACTCATGTGTGAACGACCTACATCCAAAGGCACAATGCAGCACTACGAGTTCTTTATTACCATCTCTGACAATCTTACGGTATTAACATTAAGATGGCTCCGCTAAACGCGCCTAGGGAAATAAGAGTCAATTGTCGAGAATGAGAAGTGCCGCATATACTGGAACTTTATAATCTCGACAATTGTTTCTGTTGCACACTCAAGGCCAGACATAGATCTCCTTGATTTCGAGATGCGAACCATGTTCGTTATCGAACTTTCGGCATTGTGTTAAATTAATCGTTCTTATCATCGGTGCTCTTGGAGGTGCCAAGCTTTCACCTACTAACAGTCTCAACAGAATCCCTGCGTGTTATCAATATGCTAAAACACTTGAGGGGAAATCATCGTTTTGATTCCGTCACAGACTGTAACCACTTATCTCACGGTCGTGAGACGTGGTTACGGCACCCGCTTAAGACGAAATCCTGCAGTTGTCCTTATGGCCATCAACTCACTTGCAAATTTTGCAAGTAAAACGTCCGACCGCTTT
>JAAAKG020148389.1:0-10263 GCA_010014905.2 Druon quercuslanigerum | reverse complement strand
AGAGCAAGAAATCTACCAAAGACTCTGTCTCAGAATGGACAAATTAGCTAAAAATATTACTATTCTCCCAGATTTGCTTCTTAAAGATGTTAATCTCTACACTCTGAACAGCTCGCATAGCTTCTGTTTAAAACTGTAACGGCGAGTTGGTAAGAATTAAATGTTCAGTGCGTGATTTAGTTATATCACACCAAATAAAAAATTCACTCCATAAGTTAGGACACTTGTCCGAAACTTAAAGAAGCAAATCACACACTAAACAGGTATAAACCGTTGCCAAAGAGCGCCTTGATCGGCAGGTTAAGTGGATTACGTAAAATTTCACCCTTTCTACTTTATCTTCCCGTCTCCTCAACAAAACGTCATATTTACTACTTTCTTAAACCATGCCTTGGATCGAGGCTGGGATTGACTAAGGGATTGATTAAGGGATTCGATAACACAAATCATGAACTGGTTGTCAAGCACCTTGAGTGCCTGGAGTTACATCCTAGTATATTGAGATGCATGAAAGATCTTGTGGAAGACAAGATTTATCGCAATATCTGATAAAAGACAGGTCACTACCAACTATGTCACCTATGAAAGGGGGTCTTTCTAGGAGACTTTCTGTTTGTTTCTTCTCTCTGTCTGTTGTGATCCGAGGCAATAGCTCTGGACACTTATGTTTCCGCCGAACAGAGGAGAAAGTAAGGTCAACCAGCTTTTATATATAGACGACCTTAAACTATTTGCTTCTTCAAAAAAGAACTGATAATAATCTTTGGCAAGCACTGATAGAAGTTAAATTAAAGACTGTTATTGATAAGACTTTGGCTGCCTTGTACACCATAGTCACTGATGGTGGAACTAATTTTAGTATTGGACAAAGACAGCTTCTTTGCCTAACAAGAGCTGTGGTTAGGAACAACAGGATTTTAGTTCTTGATAAGGCAACTGCTAATGTTGATCCTCAAACTGATAGTTTGTTTCAACAAACGATTAGAAGAAGATGTGCAGATTGCACCTTCTTTATAATTGCACATAGATTAAATACTGCGAGGGACTGTGGTTGATTTATTGTGATGGACGCTAGTAGCATAGTGGTTTGTACTTTAATTGACTTCTTCCCTACTTTCACGTTTTTTGAGCAGTGGATAAATTACGTAAAGTATGTTTCTGAAATTTTTGAGCACGCACCCCCTTTGTAAGGATCCGCAAGCTTGGAATCCCCTGTATCGTGCGCGATGGTTCTCGAACTAATTTTTTTCGTGATATTATTTCATATTAAAATATACAAAAACAAGCCGATTTCATTCGTAGAAACCATTTATTATTAAAAAGTTTCAAGGCAATATACAATAAAGTATTATAGAAAATTCTAACATTTATTGTAGTATAAATACTACAGTATGCATTGCAGATATTTCTGAAAAACATTAATTTATAATTACATCTGTTTTACTTTTTATTTGCAGTGATTTGCACATTTTAAAAAACCTTGCATAAAAAATTTTGTTAACCACATACATCCCTCCTCTTCTATGCAAGATAGCATAGAAAAATCCTTGTTCCTCCCCTCCTCCAAGAAAAAAGACTACGTAATTTATGCACGGTCTCTTAATCGTTTTCTTTGATTTGGCCGGATACAATATGAAAAAAGAATTTCTAATAAGACAATTTTCTTAAGCGATGCACAAATTGCAATGCAAATTCCAAAGATTCGCTAAAAATTAAATTAAATTATATCATTGCAAATTGGAATCGAGCAATATAAAGTGAGTGAGAAATTCAGAATGAATCCTATAATTCAGATTGAAGCCTAGGAGCTTAGAATGGCATTTACCAATAACTATTGAATTATAGCAAAAAATAATAATTTATAGCAAATTAAAATAAATTATGGCAATGTAGCATGGATTTTAGCAATGCATAGGGAATTCCAAAAAGTAAGGATGAATTCTATCAATACATGGTAAATTCTAAAAATACATAAAATATAGTTTAGTAATTCAGAAGGAATTATATCAATTTAGAATGAATAATAGAAATTGAAATCAATCCAAAACTCTACCAGTTCAGATTGAATTATATAATTTCAGATAGCACTGTAATAGTTCAGTTTACACTTCGCCAATTCAGATTAAATTTAATCAATACAGATGGAATTCTATCATTGCAAACTTAACTGTAACAATGAGAAAGTATGAATTTGAATTTAATAATAAAACAATGGAATTCTCTACATTAATGGTCACAAATATAAATTAGAGCAATTTAATAGAATTTTGAATCGAGTTCTATGAATTATAATGATTTAAATAAATTATGTGTAGATTCTTTTATTATGAAATAAATTCTAGAATTTTAGGAACTTTAAACTTAAATATTTAAATTCAAAGAGAAATTCAGCAATTCAAATGGATTCCAAGCAATCAAATTTGAATTCAAGAAAATATTGAAATCGCGAATGATCAAGATATAAAATGAATGATAGCACTTCTAATAAAATTAAGGGAATTGAAACTAAATTGTAGCACTTTAAGAAGAAGTATACCAATTCCAATCAATTAAAGAGAAGTCTAAATTAAATTCAAACAATTCAATTTATATTGACAACAATCAAATTGGATAATGGTAAATTTAATTGAATTATGACAAGCAAACTGGAACAACATCTATTCAAATTAAATGGTTGGAAATAGAAGAGAGGGGAGTTGAGAGAGGCCTGATTGAGAGGGTAAGGGAGGTATATGAGGAGATGAAGGATAGGGTGAGAGGAGGGGAGGGAATCTGTGAGGGTTTCTGGATGGTTAGAGGGTTGAGGCAAGGCTACCGCTTAGCCTAACGCTTTTTGCAATTTGAATCGCGGATATGGAAAGTAAGCTAGCGGTTGAAGTGAAAGGAGGAGTTAGGTCAGGAGAAATCAGGATATGCTCACTCGCATATGCAGATGACATAGGCTGCTAGCAAAGAGCGAAGAGGTTTTAAAGGAGATGATGAAAAGTTTGAAAAAATACTCGGACAAAAATAGGTTAGAGTTAAAGGTGGAGTAGTCGAAGGTTATGGCGTTTAGGAAAGGATTTGGGAGAAATAGGGGAATAGAATGGAAGTGGAAGGGAAAAGCGGTACAGGAGGTGAAAGAGTTTGTATACCTGGACTTCCTGTTTCGGAGGAATGGGGGAGTGGATAGTCATATAAAAGAGAGTGTGAGAAGGGCAAATGTGGTGATGAGGCAGATGTGAGGGCTGGGAAATAGGTTGTTTGCAGACGATTTTGTAAGGAGAATGAAATTGTTTGATTCTCTAGTGATGACTGTCTTTTTTTACGGAGTAGAGGTATGGGGGTGGAAGGTAAGTGACGGCGTAAATAGGATACAAGAAGGGTATGTAAATTGCACACTGGGGTTGGCAAGGAATACGTCAAACTAAATTTTCAGAAGGGAGACAGGTGCACTGCCGAGCGTGCACTATGAGAAAAAAATTTAGTAATCGCAACAAAACCATTTTGTTGAGCAGTTTTTGTTGTCAGAGCGTTATTTGGTTGTTAGCACAACATTATTTTGTTAGTCAAACAAAATATTTGGTTCTTAACACAACATTATTTTTTAAGCCTTATTTTGTTGTCCTGAATAAATTTTTGTTGAGCCAACAAAACTATTTAGTTAGACCCACGAAATATGCAACCACGAATGCGCACTGGTTCAGTGGGACCACGTGCTTACGTGTGTAAGTTAATTTCGATCATGGCGGATAATACCGGTGAAGTCGCGTGTTCCATCATCTGGATACGTGCTGTTTAAATAAGTAATAAAAGTGCAGTGAATAAACATCATGGTGCATGCGATACGAAGCGACTACTTCTCGGGTAGATTTTCCTGCGACTTTAGCAAAGAGATATCAGCTATGACTTGCTGATAGATTTCTCAACAATAGAAGACTTTTTAAAGATTTCTCGTTTGGTCGAGATGTAACAGAAATGTTAAAAACATTTTGTCAGTATGATATGACGATTTTTGTGATTTTAAAACTTGAATCAGTTGTAAAAAGACTGTTTTGTAGCAAAGTAATTGACTAATTTATTAAATTGCAATTTAAACTGACTTTTATTTGTGAGTGACTTGTTTCGATCACTGAATGTAATTAGTTAAATTAAATTTTTTTATTCAATAACATTTATCGAAATAATAAGTTGCTCTGAAATTAAATGTAGTAATAATAACCATTTAATGAATTAATAAATGACTTTTAGCTACAAAATTGTTGTTTTTCACGAATTTTATGACGATTTGGTTAAATTAAGAAAATATTGTATTACGGTGACAAAAAATATGGAAGCAAATAGTGGACTAGTTTCGAAACTTATTATTACCAAAAATTTGTAAGAATATGAGAGTGTGTCACATAGGACGAACAAATAACCAGACGGACCGCGCCGATCTTATTGAGTGTAGTAGCCACTCTCTCCGCACTATGGGACTGATTCGGTCCCATGCTCGGCAGAAACAGCTACCATCGCTATGTAAGAGCGGCGCACTCCTACTGCAGGCGCTTCGCAGTTCGCAATTCGTATGCTTTGAGTGCGTATAGCGTGCGTCGGCTGCGGTGGCCACTATAGTATGCTATACTATTGTATACTCTCTCGCTCAGCGAGGCGACCCCGTTTTGCCGAGCATGGGACTGCTTCGTTCCCAAGCTGGGAGGCGAGGAGTCATCTAATTATTTTGGAAACAAATGATCTCATACATGGAATATTTGTTTCTAAACACAGTACAAGATGTTGCAATCTGTTTGGGTCGTATGTACAACTGAAATGGGAATTTATTGTTACTAATTTGCTTTTATTATTAAACCTAAATTGGGATCAAATGATTCCTGCATTTCTAATAGGATATTACGGTTCCATGTTTTTTTCCGTGTAGAGCCAGAAAATTTTTTTGTTGGTCTAGCGAAACAGTTTTCTCAATGTGAATATGAGGAGAAATTTTTGGAAGAGGGGGGAAGTAAGCTGGTTAGGGAGTGGCGATCTTCAATTCTTCGACGACTACTTGCGAACCCTTCCGCCTCTGCTGCACTTGTCAACGACAAATAACCCTCACGCACAGCTGACTGGAAGCATGTTCGGTGTATTCGCCGACGTAATACTTCTTCTTACTGCGCATGTGTCGTTGACCGCGGGATTATTTAAAATGAATAACTTAGTTTTTTCCGTGACGTCAAATTGTAGTTAAATAGTATAATTATCAATACACAATCATTTTCCGAGTAAATTAGTTTTATACCACTATAACCTCAAAATGTCAACTTTGAAATTTTTTTCAGCTTTCGTAGTATAAAATACTGTTTGATACTTGTGTAAAAGGTGATTTTTAGCACACTTGACTTTTCTCACTCGCTTCGCTCGTGCGAAAAACGTCTCATGCGCTAAATACATCTCTCACACACGTATCGAAATATACTATAAGTTACCTGGTTTTCCCTGGCCAAGAAAAATTTGTTTATAAGAAATCAAGGAATATATTTTTTATGCCCAATATTCCTCGGCAATCTGTGTTCTTAATACTGTGAAAAAAAATTCGCATGAACTTTTCGTCGATATAAGGAATAGTAAGTTTTTAAAGAATATTCGAATAATTATTTAGCTTCAGAGTTTTTTAAAATTTTGTTATTTTTACTACTGTGACAATTTTAAGAGAAAATTTGTTCACATTCACAGGTGTCATAAGAGAAAAATTCATTAATTCAAACTATTCTCTTATACACAACAACCTGTGTTCAGGGTTTCAATAAAAAAAATAAATTTAATATATGTCGCTAAAAAATAATTTTAAAAGAGTTCTTCGACTGCAGTGTTTTCTGAAAACTTAAAAAAATTTGGTGATAAGATTTGTTACAAATTTTTCCTACTACACTGTAATTATTATTTCATTTGTTGTTCTTCGTTAAAAGATTTTTTTTTCAAGAATAGAACTGGATAATAGAATACGCCGACAACAGAGCGTTAAAATAATAGTTAGCTACCTACTCAATAAAAAATTTAATGTAGTGCAGAATAATGTCTGTTCTAAACAGCAAAACATTATAGCAGGCGTACCACAAGGATCGATTTTAGAACCGATCTTATTTATCCATTATATTAACGATATTAACAAAAATAAAAAGACTAATCTAGCTATCTTTGCCGACGACACAGCCATATACGCTTCCTCCTGGAAAAATACATGGCGGTTAGGTATCTGCAACAACATCTTGTCAAATTGGCCAAGTACTATCATAGGTGGAAGATTAAAATTAATGTAAATAAAACAGAATTTGTAATATTTAGAAGAAAACGTAAAGAGAAAAGAGAGGATTATCTCGTTGTTAAGATAAACAATACACCGATAAAAGAACGAATAACAACGAAATACCTAGGAATGATACTAGATCACAAATTACTATATAAACAACATATAAATGAAGCTTGCGCAAAAGGCTATTAAATGTTGCATCTTTTCTATAGTTTATTGAATAGAAAAAGTGCGCTTAGTATTAAAAATAAACTTATTCTTTATAAGACTTTTGCAAAACTAGTATTATTATACGCAGTACCTGTCTGGAGCGGTGCGGTCAGGAGGTTCTCTAACGCTAGTCCTAAGAAACGAAATATAGATATAAGAAATGATCTTCAAATGCCAGATGTTACTATAGATAATTTAGAGATTACAAAAAAATTTTATACACTTCAACTTGGTGACTCTACAGCTGTTAAAAGCATTAAATTCAGCAATAAAGCCAATGCTCCTTTCCGAATAAAGTATAAATTACCCTATGACCTCATAACATAACTTAGTATACAACTGCGATAGCGAATATGCCTATTAAACAAATAATGTACATATAACCTAAGCTTAGGTTAAGTCAGCTTAGGATAAGGAATTATCTAATGGGATTTTTTATGATACCTTTTTACCCAGAAATAAAAGAAATAAAGACTGTTTAACTACCTACTACACTATATAACTAAAATATTCTGTATAGTTCTTAGTCAACTGGGCACAGAATTGCATATACACAACACATGTAAGAACCTATGTAACCTTACCATGAAAATATGAAGAAAATGGTTTTAAAAAGAAAAAGAAACGAGCCAAACATCGTTCAATGTCAGGCCAACCGAGAAGAAAATTTTTTATTTTATAACATATTATTTTTCAAATTTCACTTTACTATTTTTAAACCCACCTTCTCATAATATGTTTAAAATCAAGAAATAACAAATATGTGTTCCTAGGAGGATTCTGGCTCGGTCAGCAAACAAGCATGGCTAACGTTCAAAGCATCGACAACAGTAATTTGCTAATGCATTGGCATGAAGACACACGTAGTTTCATCGTCTTGTTTAAAAGATGCATATTCTTTAAAAAAACTTTTGTTATTAAACATTTTATTGAAACTTCTGCCGTTTTTTCAAAACTCAGTGAGCCAGACTTTGTCAATTGAATTTTCTACCGCATCGTGTTCTAATCTGAGTAGGTCACATCTTACAAAATGATGAGAATGTAAAAATGAATTAATTTGTCATGAATAATTTTTAGTTAGTTCTGTTTTTAGTTTTATTCGTAAAAAATGACATTAAGAACATAAAAAAATTAAATTTTTTAAAAAGCCACACATGAGACGAAAAAGAAATTAAAAGGCAAAAGTTCTGATGAGAATATGCCCACACAGTGGTTAGATTTTTTTACTTTTATTGCTGTTTTTCACGATTAAAGTGAAAACTACGCATATTACCAAAAAGTGATTGATAACAAATTTGTACATCTTTTTCAAATGCACATTTTTAGCATAGATTGAACGAAAATGATAATTTGTGGATTTTCCATTATTTTTGATGCTGTCAAAATTTGAATTTTCGATTTTTCAAGAAAATTCAAAAAGTTCTTATAATAATCTTGTAGGGCATTCTGAAAGCAACATTTTCTTTCTTTTAAATTTTTTTATATCGAGAGTTATTTGACCTAAAATGTGCATTTCGTGTGTATTTTTGAATTTTGTAAATTCTATATCTCTGGTAATTTTTGATTTGATGAAAAAAAGTATTAAGGATAAATTTTTCGAATTTTTCAATACTATTAATATACGTATAGATCATTTTTGAATTTTGAAAAAAGTGGTCAAAAATATGAAAAATGCGCTCACTTTTTGAATTTTTATCCAAAATGGCTAGATAACGAATTTGATCTTTAGTTTAGGACACTAAAAGAGTGTATGAAAAGCTAATCTAATAGATTAATTTTTTCAAAAGTTATTTTGGAAACAGAAAGAAATACACGTTAAAATAACCACACACGTGCATACATGCATACATGAATACATACATACATACATGCACACATACACTTTCTTAAAAACCTGTTTTTCGGATTCAGCGGGTCTCAAAACGTGAACATTTGAAAAAAACTTGGGGGGGGGGGCAAATTTTACACAAATCTAATTCCTTCTCTAATTAGAATGTAAAAATCCCTTTATTTACTTTAAAGTTCTATAGGATCCACTTAAAAATATCATAAGACCCACGGTATATGCGCTTTCAAGCATGGCACAAAACCCGCTTTGAAAAATCATAGGAATCCATATATTCCAAAATCTATAGGGATTCTAGGGTACCATTGGTACCGACCCTATGCTTAAACCCCATTCCTCCTATACGGAAGCCTAACGCGCTATCGTGTTAGCCACCGAAGCTCCCTTAGACAAGAAATAGAAAAAGATATATTTTGATATCCTAAGATAGAATATGATTTGGAGTGATATGATTTATATCCTATTGCTTCAAGAAGGCGTAACGCAGTTTGTTACAGTCTGTAATCATATTTCAAGGTTCTTCATAATTGAAATCAGCAGTCCCAGTGTCAATGCTCATTTCCTGTTCATCAAGCCAAAAAAAAGTCTACAATTTTTGTAAACATTTGAAACATAAACTGATAAGGGGATGATAAGGACGTACCGAGTTATTCAATTTAACATTAAATGAATGAATTTATTAGTACGTTATGACGTAAGCGTTAATTGTCAGTGGGATGGTGATAGCTAATATCGATATTCAAGGAAGGAAATACAACGCTCCATCAAAAAGTATTTATGTCTCTGCTTATGACATTAATTACATTACATGCCTGCGAAAGTAAGACTTTATAGTTTTTCGCATTGAATCCGAAAATAGTCCAAGAATGTATTTAGCCACAATGCAGTTTGAATTACTATAATTTAACATCAGTTGTTAGGGTTTTAATTTAAATTGCTATGTCTCAATTTGCAGTGCTAGAATTCTGTTTAGTTCCCTGCAATTTCCTTTCAATAAGCTGTATTTCATTTTGATTGTTATACAATTCATTTTGATTTTTTCTGATTTCTTTAGAACTGCTATAATAGAAATTCAATTGCTATGACTAAATAAAGCATACTGACAATTTTAGCTATTCGAGTACAATTTTTATAGATAAAATTTAATTTAAATTTCTATAATTCAATTTGATTTGCTACATATTTCTATTTAAACAGCTAGGATTATAGTTATAATACTATCCGGGTCGAAATATAGGCCTTACTTTGACGCTCCAAGTGAAGATATTGCCACTACTTTGCGGCTGTTTGTTCTACTAGCTCCTACGTAGCCACTCCTAAAGATATTTTCATTCTATTTTGCTTCTATAGAAGATTCAGCCCCTATATTGAAGGTTTTGCCTCTATGTTCTTGAGTTTTACTAATGTCTCCTTTAAACTTTAAAGCTCCATATTCTACGTAGAATTTTGACATTGTGTTTTAACGCTCTTAAATTTCAAGGCACAAAATATGTGAACTTGGATATCTTAAGATCAAGATTTTACAATTTAATATTGAAAACTAAAACAAATCTTTCTAAGTCAAAGCTTCTGAAATTCTAGAATTTTAAATTTTTCTTACATAACAAAATTATAATTTGACATAAAAGCATAGCAGATGAATTTTTATAAAATCAAAGAATTAATGTATAATAAAAAACTCCCAAATGAAATAGTACTTTTAAATAGCAAACCTTAAGGACTTCCGTTTCCGGCATGAAAGTGTAAATTAGCGGGAATTGTGGTTGTTGAGAGTTTTCGAAAATTGTGGTGAAATTTGAGGTGAGAGAATTGGGGGAGTGTACAGAAGGGTTTGGTTGAAAGAGTTTCTTTGAGGGATTGTTAAATTGGAAAGGGGATAAGGATATTTTTGAGGATTGAGACAGATTTGTGTGAAAGTTAAGGTTAGGTTGGTTTGAGA